>SRQG01000263.1:0-41337 GCA_018360325.1 Claviceps aff. humidiphila group G2b | reverse complement strand
TCACTGAATGTTCAGTCTGCTTCTCGGTCCGCTCATCAAAGTCTTGGTATGCCAGTATTTCCTCGTCCGTCCACAAACGAGGCTGTGCTCCAGAAACGCACTTCGCGGTCATGTAGTTGCGACTTGCGACGGATGTAGTGCTTGCGCTGTCCCTGAGTTACACGCAGCGGCAACTTTTGCGCTCTCCGAAACGCCTCGTTCGTTTGGGCGTCTGGGTTGCCAACTTGCCCTTATAAGAGCTCTCGCTTGGCTCGATACCGCGGAAAGATCGATTCAGGGCTGAGGGGCCTCAAACCCGAGTTTCTCCTCAGCAGAAGAAAAGCCAGCGGATGGACAGCAGATCGACCATGGACTTTTTAGTATGGGAGTTGTGACGGCGAGGATAATGTTCATGAGTCAATTGCGGAGAGGATTGAGTTTGTGGACAGAGAAAGCAGGAGACGATTGAAGAGGGGGAGGGGAAGGGGCATGTACGGAGTAGACAAGTGAAAAGTTTTTCATGACGCGCGCGACGCGCAAGCCAGCGTCCTGTACGGAGTACATACTGAGTATAAAATTTTTAATTGAAAGGCCCGTCTTGAATTGTGTAATGACAATCCGTACCCTGAGGGTGGTCCACCTCACTCCGGGACTGACCAATCGCTATCGATTTCAATCTGAGACCCACTTCTAAGGGTAGTAGACAGGGGCCCTGGGAGGGTAGTGATTACTATACCCTCCCCTGCATCGACATCCCTGTCCGGCGCGCCAAGACAGACCCCTGTATCTACCTGCGCAGTCGGTGCTCACGACAAACAACTTACATACAACCCCAAGCCTTGGATTACATATGACAAGAACGTATCCTTATGCGGCATGCCCAGGCGACGGGTATCGGCCGAGTGTGGATGTAAGAACAGACGCGTACGGTGCAGTTTTCAAGAAAGGGAATCAGAAAACGAAGGAATAGGAAAGTTGAAGGCCTGTTTTACACAGTGGAGGCGAAGAAACCTCCGAAGACAAAGAGACTTAAAACGATGATAATGACTCATTAGTACCGACATGGGGGGAAGGTGAGGGTTCGTGTACCCATCATCCTGTTGCGTGCTTCTCGAGCGTGCTTCTCGATTATCCGGCTCATGTTGTGCTCAGTGAGCACTGCTGTCTGGCTCGTATTTTGCTGTCTGGGCGTACGTCTTTCCAAGCACCTGCCACCCGCCCACCTGGTCAGTGGTCCCTTATGCACGTGTGGAGGAACTTGAAAGACGAAGAAAAGAGAGGCTGATCGGCCACCGTCGCAAAGACATTGGACATCGGCTTTGGCATAGTACATGTTGTCTGGCTCATGTCCTGCTGTTTAGGCAATACCTCAGTCTTCTGGCCCTTGAGGCTTGGGCTGCACATGTACCTAGGTAGGTAGGTAGAGAGAACAACGAAAGAGAAGCGGATCCGAGACCTCAGTCAAGCTCTGTTATGCAACATGCTCGGAGAACTTAGAAGTAGCCAGCCAGAATGTCACCGCAAGAATGAATCGCAAAATGCACCTCAAAACACTAGCGTCCCAGAATGTACTTCCGACATCGCGTTTGATATCACAGGCAAGCTGCTCCGAGTAAACGACAAATCTCTTACAAATCAGATCCCCGAGTAGCAGCATACCCAAGCAAGAGACGAGTCACAAAGCAGGCATTTAAGTACATAATATTGAAGACATCTCACACTGCACAGACCAGTCTTGTCCAGAGTCACAAGTCAATACCGATAGCAAGCAACTGTTACTGTCGGCGTAACATAGCAAGTCACGATTGCGCAATCAAACACCATAATCACAATGAGTCATATTCACAATGAGTCATATACAGGTTCGTCCCGCAATTTGCAAAGGTGTGTGTCCACCTGTAATGTGCATAAATATTGATTTCTCGGCGCAAGTTGTGTGAAGGTCCTAGACACCCTTCCCCTTCCCCTTCCCCTAACCCATATTCCATATTCCATAACCCATGAACCCATTCACACGTGTAAACGCCGCCCATATAACCCCCCCAAAAAATAAGCCCGCAAGCCAAGCCCTTACTTTAGTCTTTTCCCTCCACACCAGGAAAGGCAGGAAGGGCCAAGGCAAGTAACATGACAAGTCGCCCCCCAACCCAACTCGTACAGTAAAACTTCAAAGCAGCCCACAAGATATGATATGTGATGGTAAAAAAGGGAACGCGCAGAACATGGTGGTGATGATGGTGATGATGCTCCAGCATCTCAGATATATTAAAGTAAACATAAGCGGCTTATGAAAAAGCTCACGGCAGACGTAATCAACGTAGTTTAGAGAAAAAAGAAACATGAAAAGGAAAAAAAGAAATGTATAGCTGCAGTACGCACGATACTATACTCCCTCCTCCCTCTTCCCGCCTTCCCTCCTGCGCATCTTGCACACTCTAATCAATCAATCAATCAATCAGTCAATCGTCAGATGCAATCAGACCCTCTGTCCCTAGAGTCCATCTAGACTCTCCCAAGTTCCCGAATCAGCGTCGAACACAACCCCGGGCCACAAACCCAGCATACATACAATGCATTACAAATAAAAGATACAGTTTAGAAAAAGAAAGAAAAATCCAATGCCCGCCTCGCAACGCCATGCCATAGTTTCTGGACATCAAAACAAATGCAATTTATATCATGACTTGTCCAAGATGATGAATGTAAGAAACAAAGGAAAAAGGGGTAAACGAAAAAGTAGGTCAGGGACCGCCCGCGGTCCTGGTAAGCATTAAAAATACTGTGTTCGTTGACAAAAAAAAAAAAAAAAAAAGAAAGGTAGGCCTATCTAACAGCGACAGAACCACCGAGGAGACGGCCCCACATTCCACCTCGTTTCCGCTTCTTGCCCTCCTCTTGGATTTCATGGCATTGCTCCACAGACATGTCGTAGGGGAGCAGGCAGTCTTCCGATATGGACTTTTCCGGGGGCGGCTTCGTCATGACGGTCCCCATGGGCGAGTCGTACACGGTGTCTGAAACATTCGAAGCGCCAAGTATACACGGCACAGCGTCGTCGAGGGGCGTGGTAGCGCGGGATTGTTGTCGGCTCGAAGCAACGGACGAGGCGTATGAACTGCCTGAACTGCTGTACGTGAGGCCCGGGGGCGTGACGGCACCGCCGTTGACACTGACGGAGCGAATGATTTCGGTGCTGTTGTGTCGAGAGCGGGAGGTGCGTCGAGAGGCGGGAGGAGTGTAGACGCGCGCATGTGTGTCCTGTTGGCGGCGCTTCTCCTCGCGGTGACGTATCTTGCGGGCTTGCCTCTCGACGACGCGGCTTCGTAGGGGTGCCAGGAAAGTTTCCAGCTCTCGGTACAGATCCTGCTCATGGATTCTCAGATCCCAGTCGAGCAGAAAGAGGAGCTGCTTTTCCATCAGGTTCACCTCGGTGCGGGTGAAACCGAAGCTGTACGCATCTGTGCTGAAGTGCGTGTAGTTGGCCCAGTGCTTGTTCTTGGGCGAGCTGTCGTTGAGGTACTTGGCGGATAGGATAAGTGCGGCCAGAAAGATGCGGTGTGTTGTGCATCGCAGACCACGAGCCATGGGCTGCAGCTTCGACTTGAGACGTGTCAGATAGACCAGGGCGGACATCAGGGTCGGGACTTGGACGTTTGACGACATGACAAGTTGGCTAATAAATTGATCGAGACTGGGTAGCGTTTGATCCGCGGCTTCGCAGTTGGGGCTTTGAGGAGGCGAAGAGGGAAGATGTGATGATGGTTGGCGTTGTATGTGCGATGACGGAGATGCGTGGGTTTTGGAGAGCATCATGGTGGAATCGCATGCAATAACATTGCGAGCGGCCTCGGCGAGAAACGATACCATTTCTTGGCTCACCGGCTGGTAAACAAACTGCTCCAGAGCAGTTTTGTTCAGCTCGTCCATGGTGAGTTGTTGATGAATGGCCATGATGGCGGAGGTGATGCGCTGGTCAGTGGTGGCAGCAATGTATTAGGTCCGGTGGTGTAAGTGGGGATGGACGTAATTGGAAGACGGGACGATGCAGAGACGGGCGCACACAAAAACGGCGCCGAGCGTGCAAAAGGTGCAAATATGGCCAAGTGGAGGGGAGCCTGGTCGATATATAAAATCTCAACAAGGGAGAGCGCGACTAGGCCGAGATGGATTCGCAATGTCTGACAATGGAGGGCGACAAGCTCATGCGCGCATGTGGCCTCTTGCTTCAGACAAGTGACCACCTCGAAGGGTCCGTGAGCGTTCGTACTCGTAGGTAGGCTTGGTGACGTTGGGAACACGGGGCTGAGCGTGCAGGGGGCTGGGGGGGGTGAGTGCAACCGGGGTGCGAGCCGAGAAGGGACTCGGGAAGGGGGGTGGTAGATGGGGGGTGGGATCAGGAAGATCCACTCTGCAAGTGTGGCGGGCGGCAATGCCAGGTGCCAAGAGTGTTCCGCTGCAAGTCAAGAGGCGGAGTCAGTTCTGAAGCTCGAGTCTTGGGAGAAAAGGATCATGTCTGGCGTTGAACGGGTGCGACAACACGTCTCGCCAAGGTTGTGAATGTGATACCAAGGGCCGCTGGGTGCTGCCGCTGTGCGCCGGGAGAAGGGCGCAACAAGTTACAAAGAGTCAAGAACCAACGTACCGGAGAAGGATGCGCCTCAGATCGCTAGCGGCCAGGTCGACAGGGGTATGAGGCAGCCGAGAAGGTGCGGAAAGGTGGGCTTGGACGGCTTTCACCGACGTACGTTGAGTTTGACGTTGAGTCGAGAACGCTTCCGTGGAGAGTTTGACAAAGTCGAAACGAGCGACCGATTCGAATATAACGGTCAGCCTTAAATCGTGCGCTTCTTATTTTGGTGCCTTCTAGCGAGTCGCGACGAACGCGGCGGGTCGAATCCGGTGGTCGTCCAGGAGATTCTCACGTGTGGCTGGAGCGTGCCAAGAAGCGTGTGCAGTGATGCGATGGACTCGGTTGGTTACGAAATTATATGTACGCAAAAAACGAAGTGCAAGTCTCCGATATATGTTCAACAGCTCGACGGAGATGATGGGACGCGCAGCTAAGTTTCGGTATGAACACGACGGCGAAAAGATGACGTTCAATCCGCGAAAGCGTTGGACGAAGCTTGTTCGACAAGCTTTCTGCAAGCCAACGGAAAATGGCCTTTGTTGCTGCCGGCTTTTTGAGCAATGCGGACGAAGCTGTTCAACGCGAGGTCAGTGGGTTGCTTATTATTGGCGACGGCTCGTCGTTGCTATTGTTCCGATTGACTCGCTAGCGCTAGCGTATTGTGCTCGACGCTCGTACTGGTGGTCTTTCCGTTTGCGCTGGACAGCGGCGTAGTATTTCGGGAAGATGTGAACGATGCACGTAGGCGGGAGAGCTGGATTATTTGTTTTACCTATTGACTCTGAGTCCTGAGAAAATAATGTGAATCAGATGGTCCGATGGGAAATGTGAATGGGTCGTCTATTGCAGTGACGATGTTGGGGTCAAAGCAGCCAGTGCCGGACGGAGTTGCAAGTAGTCGGAGTGTCGCACACAGGTAAAGGATAAAAAAAAAAGAGGAATGATTGACTGGACAGATGCAAGCTGTGATGTAGATCGGTGAAAGAGAGGCTGGTCGGGATCGAATTTCTCGTTGTTGTACTACTATTAGGCGTTTGTGCGCGATGGTGCAGTGTTGTCGTTTTGAAGCGAGGATTTGATGATGATGACGGTGATGCACAATTTGATCCCGAATGGAACCTCAAGTTTATATAAAGAGCTCTGCTCGTGCAGCTCGCCCACTGCTATTTTGCGTGAATTGATTTCTGTACTGCGTCTCGGCGGCTCGAGACAGCCAAGTTCCCAACGCAAGGGAGAGGGAGGGGAGGTTGGCTCAATGTTCCGGAATCCTGGGCGGCTGCGGCCGTCGACTGGAGTGCAGAATTGCTAGAGCCGTCGGCTGATCGGGGCCAGGGGTACCTATGGGGGCCGACTGTACCTGGTGCCTGTGTTCGAGTGTTGTGCCTGTCGTTGCTTGTTCACTGGAATGCACCAACCCAATCAATTGGTAGCAAACCCCCGACAGACGAGACAGACGTATTCACTCTACGGACCGCGCTGCCTCCTTGTAATGGCAACTTACAGCTCGTGCGTCGTCGTGTCTTGCAATCTTGGCCGTCTCCGGTGCTGTGTTTGCGCGAATGCCGTTATCCGTGTCCGTGATCCGATCCCGCGGCGGCGGCGTCGAGCAAGATGTGCAAGAAAGATAAAATCTGCAGAAGAAAAAGAAAAAGAATCCAATTTCGTTTGATCGCTGATCAATCGTTTGGTTGCCGTGCAAGTCACCTCCCAGAGGTAGGTATGACACAGATGTGCGGAATCTGAATCCGATGACGATCCCCCCTAGTTCAGCCCGACTTTTCTGAGGAACAAGCCAAGGCCCCTCCCAAACACAAAAAGGAAAGCGCAGAAAAGAAGGAAAGATTGCAGAGAGATAGGACAAGGGTGGATACAACCAGGCACCGCGAAGACCCCAATTCGGAAGCGTCTTAGCAAAGCAAAGCCGAGGAACACCAAAAAAAAAAAAGAGGCTAGAAAGAACTAGCGAACACTGAGCCGGCCAGGTGCGAATCGCGATAGGCGATTGTGAAAGGGAAAATAAATCGGCTAGCGATGGGGCCGCGCGCGAGATGAAGATGAGGAGGGGCAATTTAGCAGTATGTACTCCGTACGGTGAGATCGGAGGGGGTAGGTAGATATCTCCCTTTCAATACTACCCCGCAAGGATTCCTCGCGATTTGAAGAGAAAGAAACGAGAATAGGAAAAGAAGGGGGTGGTTTCCGAATAGCTTCGCAGAACAAGAATGCGAATACAAATACAAAGGGGCCTCTTCTAATAAGGGGAAGGGGATGGCAATGGAATAAGTAGACCAAGGGGGTAATTACTAATAGGTATGCCATTGGGATCTTCGGGGCCACGCACACTTTCTCAGCGCCAAATAATGCATCAATAGCAACGAACACTCCGTTTCATCCATCCATATAATTGCCTTCTGTTGGTACCTACATACATACCTACCTACAGGACAAGCCCGGCAAGTCAAGTCAAGGGGGGGGATCATTGGCCATTGGAGAAGCGTCTTCCACTCCGTAGGTACATACTCCGTACATGGGAGCGGTTCACGGGCGGCGGTTGTAACTTTGCAACTTGCAATGCAACGTCAAGCGCCGGGCCCCGGTAAAGATAAAGAAGGAAAACGCCCCCATGCATGTGCCACGGCGGAACCCGGGCTCGAGCACAGCGCAGCAAGCGCCAAACAATCAACCCCTCATCCAAAATGGCAAATGGACACACAAGGAGTCAAGGACACGAGGACTCAGGGAGTAACAAAGTGTCTAAAAACGATTAACGCGCAAGAGCTCGATAGCGCGCGCCTGCGTTGAATCTTGATATGTACGAGAACGGGCTGAGCAAGTTATCTGATCAGAGTTCTCCAGTTCATCTTTGCCGCTTTTTAGCGCCCCTCGGCTTGATTGGCCCGAAGAGACCTCATCTTGAAACGAAGGCGGGAACCCTTCGTAGTACATAGTACATACCCTTCGTCCTCTGAAACCGTAACTGCGTTGCGTACCGTAAGTTTGTAACTACCCGTACCGCCTTTCTGCCGTTTCGGTGCCCATCGGACAAGGCCAGAAGGCGATTTGCCGGCGACCGGGAGGGGATCGCAAGGCCTTGTCCATCCCCGGATAGCACGGGCTGGTACCCAGATGCTGCGTCGTGCTTTCATCACTGGACATGGCTTTTTAAAAACTCGGCTTTTTCCTTTCACTTGTTTGCACATCCTGGCCTTCCATGGAGACGTGCCATATTTGTCGTTGCAACTTGCTGCAATTCACGCTTGCTCGGCCGTCGTCTCTTCGCGGCCTGGCTCCACGCCTGCCGCCTCCGGCTCCGGCTTAATCCGCATACGGCATGCGATACGTTACTAATGCAGGGGAATCCTTGGGGTCGTACGTCAAGAAAGGCAGCTTGATGTTTTTGTGTTGTTTTGGAATTGTCATTGCCTATGACTATGTTGTTTTGTGTGAAACTACGGCAACTCAATGACGGCTCCCTTTGTCCTTGGACCTTGATTATGCACTTCTCGCATGACTTGAGAGTTCAAGTCGTAATAATGGCGCTTCTTTACCTCCATGTCGACCGTCTCTTAATTGGAAGGCAGAATGACGTGTGTACGGTGTACCTGCATCGTGAGGGAGTTTCACAAACCCTCCAACGACCTACCGACATGCATTACCCGTCCAAGACTCCAAGACTCCAAAGGCAGACCGGTTTTAGCACAGCGGGTATCTTGATTCCTGACCTGCAGGCTGCAGTTGAAGCGAACATGTTGTGGAGGCACGATTAACGACTGGGACCAAATCAGTGCACACTTGCTGTAGGCACTCAAACTGCTAAGCTGCTTTTTATTTATTTCTGGACCGTGCAAGCATGTCTGTGTCCGTAGGTAGGTATAGCTAGGTCATATTTCTACGGCCGTTTCCCGAAAAACCCCAGATGAAATGCCATCAGACGTGGCAACCCGACCCAGCCTCCCCAGCCTCGCCAAACACCGGGCCCCCAGCACAATGAGACGGCAAAAGGCCGGACTACGGACTACCTCACTCCGTAGTATCTACGTGGATGGGGGGGAATGAGTGCGGACAGCCTACCGGTATTATGGCAAGCTGAGCCGAAGTCCGAACAGAGACAAGGCCTCATCACGGAAGTGGCTGCTGCAAGAGATTGCGCCTTGCTACGATTGGGAGAAGGGGAAAGAAGGGGGCGTGTGACGGCCGAGTCGGGAGTTGGCCCATGATCCCGATCTCACAGGGCCCTACTCCGTATTCCCTACCTACACAGCTGTTAGAAAGGCGCCTGTCTGTGGCTGTGGCTGGTGTGCTGGGGTAACGAAAGTTAATCGTGTCGTGGTCCGTGAATGCTACATATCCGACTTTGCGATGACAATGCCATTGCATCTTGATGAATCTACATTTTCTTTTCCCACGAGTTTCCCCGCATTGGTCCCACTCGTGGTTCACGCCACAAGTGGCAAGATGACATACAGGTACCTTACCCTTACGGTTTACCTTAAGACTTTAAAAGTACCTACTCCGTAATACACTCGAGGCATCGCACCGTCGACGGTGATCACTTCGCCCGGCCGCTTTACCAGCACATATGTACCTATCATAGGTAGGTATGTAGTCCATTGATCTATGTATAACGAAGTCTCGTCGACGAGAAGGGGTTTCACCTTTTTTTAGCGGTCCGCCCCCTCCCTTGCTCCCCCTCGGCGCCCGCCCGCCATGACACTAAGCTCTAACGGCCCCCAAACCACAATCCATTGAATCCACAGAGTATGGTACATACGTTGGAACAAGTTAGGACACATGCTACCGCCACCACCTGGAAGGGAAACCGTAGGCTGTAGCCAGTTAGCCTACCTATCCTGTAGGCCCCCCGTGGGCCGTAATCCCGTTGCGAGATGGTGCCTGGCGTCCCTGTGCGCCTGGCCCTGCCCCGATTGCCTACATATTCCTCTCCATCGTGATTCGTGTGACGTGTCCCATCTGACTGGTATGGAGATGTGGGCTTGCGTGACACGAAATATCCCCACGATTTGAGGGGGAAAAAGAGAGGGGCGTTGCCGGCGGCCGCAGAAGTCATGTGTGGCAACTTGCAAGTTAACGCCTTCGTGCAAAGGGGGCAATGCGAGGGGAATAGTTTCGTCGTCAAGTCCGTGGAGTGTTACATTTTGGACACGTGAGCCGTCAGGTGGGCATTGGAATTTGGTGATACCGATGGGTACCGGGCAATATGTGTTGTCATGAGATTCCTGTGGTGCCGGTGCCTGCGGTGCTTGCGCCGGCCTGATGGTGTCGTCGAGTCACACGTCACGACTCACACGGGCCGCGAAACAGCAAAGCCTTCTAGGTATCACCAGGTCCCTTTGACTCACTATTCGGCGGCGGGGCAGAACAGAACAACAAGCCGTTATGTAAAAAGATGTACCGGTATGTAAGTGGATGGAGGCAGAGAAGCCACGGAGTGTAGCAAATAGTGTTTTATGTCTCTTTAGGTATTTGCTCTGGTCGTCCATGATTCCCGCTCTTCTGGTGTCTTTTTTCTCGCCCTTTGGTGCCCTTCGGACCTTCCTCTTTGATGGCATGGTCTTGGAAATGTTGCATGCATTTCACGATGCATCCATGCGGTCACCGGAAGCAAAAACCGCCATGAACAAAGTACATATTCCTCCTTCATGCGAGCTTCTTTGTGCTTCCTTCGCCACTTGCTCTGGTTCTTCCATGGAAAACACCAAGAATAAGCGTCTTTGCGGGCCATCGTCCCATCTACATATCCAACCAGACCACTCAAAACCACGAACATGCGGATCCAGTACCTGAGTTACAACTTACATACCGTATAATCTCAGAAATAAGGCCACGACTGGGAACGCTAGTTTGTAATGCTCGCTGTTGATATGTTGAGTAGAAGGCAGCCCGCTTGCCACCTTTCCGCTTGAGGCCGTCTGCCCATATAAAAGATACATTCAGAACAGACCACACCACCATCCCAATGCTCAAGCAACAGGTAGGCAACCTGCACAACCTGCGCAACCTGTAACCTGAGCAACCTAATTTATGACTTCTTCCTAATTCTGACTTCTTTTTTTTTCCTTTTTTCTGCTTTTTTTCTGGAAAATATAGCTCAAGGAGCGCTTCAGCAACGGAGCTTCAATTGAGGATTGCAAGGGAAAAGATACACGCGAATAATGGGCCATCCTATTTTAGCGTGGTCATAGCACACACATTGATTCGTCAGAATTGGGCGTCCCAGTCGTGGCCTTATTTCTGAGATTATACGGTATTCGCAGCATCTCACTGCGCCTTCCGCAACGTACCTAGTAGGTATGTAGGTAGGTATGTACTCAATCCTCTTGGCCCTGTTCTTCTTCTTTTTTTGCTCCATGCCGCTTCTTTCTCCACCGTTTGCCCCGGATTTTGTGGTCTGACGGCTTCCAGGGCGAGTGCCTGATTGGGTTTGGCATTTCTCGTCGGGCCAAGCTACGGAGCACACCCCCCCTTCCCTCCAAACTCCTAAGATGCACACCACTGGGGCGCCACGAGATGTGGCTGGGTCGCTTGCGGGTTGCGGGGCTTAAACAACGACAAGGGACCAAGATTTCTTTGCGGAAAAGACGAATATGTATGAGAGGCCATGTTGACGTGGTATTCATGCTCGTTATCCCATTATCGTACGTCTTGCTATATACATACCTACACCTGGGGGCCTCTGGTCTGGTCTTCTCTTCTCTTCACGCTCAGGTGAAAGGATTGCCAAGCAAAAACTGTTGCATGCTTTGGCGTCCAACGTCGTCGCTCGTCCCGGAATTGGAAAAGGTGTGGTTTCATTCGTCCTAGCGGCCGCACTCTAGCGGGGTCCGATCAAGAGAGATGGACAGGGTCCAGGGGGCGGAGGCTGCAGCTCTGCGGGGCAGAAGCCTGAAGGCGGCTTGCTTTTCTCCACCATCGTGAACGTGATACGGAGTACATACGTACATGTACCTAATGTATGTATGTACATGGGCGGCTGTCTGTTGCCAGGTATGTACATATGTAGGTACCTACATACCTCTAGGTTATGGTATTGCCTCTGTACTCCGTCAGCCGAGCCTTATTAGGTCTCGAACAACTTACAAGCCCATCATCAAGGGGAAACAACCCGCAGCGGCCACTTGGGGGCAGAAGCCACCGTTCTTCTTCTCTCGAAGCCGAGTCTGGACGACGAGATGAATTCCCTCCGTAGGTCCAGACTCCAGACCCCCAACCGCTTAGGCGCGCTGACCGTTTCGCCCAGCGCCTGGGCAAAGTCCGAGCCCCTGTTTCCGGAACTGCCGTGGCACGTGGATCCATCTACATTACGGAGAGGGTATTCATTCAATCCACCCAATCCGAGGCACTGCCTTGATCTGCTCTGCAGTCTACCTGCATCTGAGGTGCATCTGATTTGCGTTTTCGATTTGCGATTTGCATTTTGCGTTTACTTACTCCGTACTCCCCTACATATCTGGGCCCCCGGGTAATAAGCAGGCACGGCATGCTACACATGTACATACCTACGGAGTATGTACATGCGGTCCAAGGCGGCAAGGGCCTCAGACCCGGTTCTGCAACAAAAGAATGGCGGAGATTACTCTGCGATTACCGGTGATCTGCTGAAGAGGAAAGATGATGCTACAAGCGGCGAGCTTTCAGGGCCCGTCATGGCGGTGCTGCGTGCAGGAATCAGGATAAGCTTGCCCCCCCCCTGGGCTGAACACTGCGCCCGCGAGACTTCACGAGTCACAAAACAGTATATATCTCCGAGCTGAAGCTGTTGACAAGCGCGCGATATTGGTGAGAAAACAATTTTGTATTTCCTCATCTCATTCTCCAATTACTCTGATCTTCTATCCTATCTCATTTTTGCAATCTAGTTCCCAGGTCCTGTTCTTTCATATTCTTCATGACATTATGGGCAAAATGCGCCCGTACTTGCGCAAAAGCACAGCATCGCACCCCCCCAGAGCCAATTAGCAGCATCCTCGCCTTCACACAGAGACTAGAGTAGATATGTACATAAGACCTGTTGTTGAACCCCAACTCGGTTTCACAAGGCGCCCGCTGCCGTCCCGTGCTGCACTGCACCCGCAGCAGGGGATGAAGAGTACTGTACCTAACCTCGTACGCTGCGGAGACGCTTCGCCGATATGTACATGAAGTCGGGCTCGTGGCATCACGTTCTTTCGTTCCCCTTCTTCCTCCGTCTATCTACCCTCTTCATCTTTTACCTTGTACGTCTGTGTCTGACTCCAATCCCCTTCGTGAACGAGGCCAACGGGCGGCAAACAGAGCCCTATAGCAAACATACTCAGCCGGACAGGCTCTGTATCGACACCTTAATCACATACATACTCAGAGTCATTCGTCACGGCAACACATTGTAAATTGTCGGATGCGGCGCTGTCTTGGCATCCGGGCTTGTTTCTGACGTGGGATTCTCAGACAGGTCTCAGGTAAGACGGCGTGGTGCTAGCTCAGTTGAAGGGAGAAAACTGTCGTTCACGTACCTACCTACATATATGTATGTATGTGCTTCAACCAACTACCGAGTATGTAGGTACAAGAACGCCTCGGACCGTAAACGTGTGCCTCGCCAACTAAAAGACGCCTTTTACACCTATTCAATGACATCTTGAATGAGCTTCATCAACTAAAAGTACACCTTGGCCGAAACAAAACCTCATGCTAGTGCAGCTGCGACACAGGGCAATCCATACCTCTCTCCAGTCATATGCCTTGCCTTGCCATATATGATGATGATCAGGTCAGGCTCGCCTAGGTCAAAGACGCGCGCGCGCAAAAGAAAAAGTGAATATGCCTCATCAACTAAACGTACAGTTTGACCGAAAGAAGACCCCAATGGATATGTGCGACCAACAGAAAGCGAGCAATTGCCCTCCATGTGTATGCCTCGCCACGTCGAACAACTTTGCTACAAAAAGAAAAAACCACTGCCTCCTTGCCTTGTAGGAATGCCTCGTGGTTTATGTTGATCAATATTCTGCTTCAGATATCCCCCCCTCCCTCCCCGCCAGACTACCCACCCTCTCTCATATCCTGAAAGCCTGACTTGATGTACCACCTCAGAACACCCCCCCCCCTTGCAATGTGTATCGTGTCTCATCTGACATTGACTTTCACAAGCCATCGTCAGCATCAACAATAGCCAACAACGTACTTTACTCGTCTCGTGTATCCCTGACGGTTAAAAGAAAGAATTAATATTAACGACAAAAAGAAAATGAAAAACCAGTTGCTCGGCCTCTACTTGTAGTAGCCCCTCAGGCGGCCAGTCTGTACTTGTTGCTCGGCGTAGTACTTTTCAAAGTAGGGGTGATTGCAGGCTTGCTTGGCAGAAATGCGGCTAGCAGGATCGTACACCAGCAAAAGCTCAAGCAACTCCAGACCTTTCTTGTCAAGATTGTGACAGAGCGGTTGTCTGTAGTCACGCTTCCACTTGGGAAATGAGGATTTGAAATCAGGGTATGATGTGACGTCTGGCCAGGTATCTTCATCAGGGGTGCCGAGAGCTCTGTTAGACAAGATGAGTTAGTAAATGAGTTGATGTTCCATATACCATAAACGAAGGGGTAACGGAATAGATGAGAGACGATGAAGAGGAAGATAGAAAAGGAGGGACAGAAAAGAAAGGACGGAAAAAGAGATGGACAGATAAGAAAGGACTGAAAAAAGAGACGCAAAAAGGGAAGGAGACAGAAAAAAGAAGAGAGGGAAAGCAAAGAAATCGCACGCATGTATAAGAGGAAGAAAGCATACCGGAAGATTTTGAAAATCTCATCAATCTCCGAATCACCCGGAAAAAGCGCCTTCCTTGTACACATCTCCGCAAAGATGCACCCAACCGACCACATATCCACCCCCGTAGAGTACTGCCTCCCCCCCAGCAGAATCTCCGGCGCCCGATACCACAGCGTGACAACCTCATGGGTATACGTCCTCAGCGGCACACCAAACGCACGAGCGAGACCAAAATCTGCCAATTTCAAATTGCCCTCCTTGTCAATGAGCAGATTCTGGGGCTTCAGATCCCGATGCAGCACTCTCCGCGAGTGGCAGTACTTGACCCCGTCACACAGCTGCATCATGAATTTGCGGGTCACGGCGTCGTTAAGGCCGAGATGCATGATCGTGGTGGATGTGCCTTCGGGGAGGGGTTTTCCTCGTCCGCCATCGCTGACGGGCAGGGCCTCCATATATTTCTTCAGATCTAGGTCGAGGAACTCAAAGACGAGGTATAGCTTGTGGCCGTCCGAGTGGACAATGTTGAAGAGGCGGACGATGTTGTCGTCCTTCATTTCCTTGAGGAGGGATATTTCGCGGATGGCAGTGCTGGGAACGCCTTCGTCTTCGGCTTCGAGGCGGATTTTCTTGAGGGCGACGATGCGGCCGCCGTTGGAGAGGTCACGGGCCTTGTAGACGACACCGTATGTGCCTAGTCCATTGCATGTTAGCTAGGAGGTTAGGCTCTGGGAATTGGGGTTTGGGGGTTGGGTCGGGATGAGGATGGAGGATGGAGGATGGGTGAGGACAAGGATGGAGCGTGAGGGCGAGGATGTCTCGGAAAAGCGTGCGGCTCTTGTGTGAGATGTTCGCCCCGGACATGAAGCTCGCGATATCGGTCGTCGTGGCCACGGTATCCTTGTCGACAAGATGGAAGAAATACGCACCCTCGCCAACCTTTTCCAGCTTCTGGTAGTTCTCCATTGTGTTCGACCAAGGCCGCTTCCAGCAATTTGGCTATCCGACGCAGTCCTACTTTCCCACTAGACCAAGGAGGCCAAGGATCGTTGTCGTCGTGTTTCCGTCCACCTCACAAAACGAATCCGAGAGAAAGAGGATGGCAACGAGATGTGGGGGAAGGATCGGCGGTTCGGGTGCAACTTTTGCAATGCGTCACGGCACAAAAAGAAAACGGTCGGATTGCACCAAGATGGACACTGCGGAGCGGAAAAGAGAGGCAAAAGAAAGAAAACAGAACAGAGGGGTATGAGATTGCCAAATGGGAAATAGTGGTGGGCTGGTGGTGTCTATTTTCGTTTCGTATCTGCCCTTTTTTTTCGGTCCTCCCTTGATGAAGCCACTGTGAGAGCGGCGGGGTGGTGAAAAAAAGAACAAAGACCGGGATGGCAGGTTTCGTTTCGGTCGCCGTGGTGAACAAGCGAAGGAGGGTCAAAGTCAGATTATTAAGGACGCACAGCGCGTAAAGAGGCAGAGACGCAGGCAGAGACGCAGGCAGATGCAGATGCAAGATTGGGCTGGAACGTGGACGCGAAGACGCGCCTTGGCTCATTCGTGGCTTGACGTTGGGCTTTGTCGCGGACTCGCGGGAGGTCACCTGCATTGGCAACCAATCCACAATTCACCCCGCCAAAGTCAACTTGATAGACTTGGGAGTTTGGAACTTGGCTTCCTTTCCAGCAGAGCAACGCTAGATCTAAGATGATCCGCAGCAATGGTGGCAACGCGGTGTGGCACGCGGCGCGCGTTGGTGCAATGCAATCTTGGGGCCTTCCTTGGCCGCGTTCTTGCGCGTTTTGTTTGTTGTTGCCGACGCAATACGGAGTACCGACTCCCGAGTACGGCTACGGACGTGGCTGAGGTACGAAATTGGGTTGCAACTTGCGAGATATTAGGGCGGGGCATATCGATAAGCCACCCAGGGGCAGGTCCATATGTACTCCGTACATTGCAGGTCATAACTTCTTTCAAAGATTCATGGTTTCAAAGTCAATTCGTCTTTTTCTCATGCACCCGCACATTCTTCATTCGTGGTGCACGCGATGCCACGCACGATGTGTACTTTACTTTGGCCGCCGTCCCTTGCATCTGTCCTGCAGGTCCCGCTGCCTACCCGTCGTATCAATGATCATTAATGATGTAAGGTTGAGGTAACGGGTAGAAAAGGTACATGCGGAGTACCGCTCCTCTAAAAAAGCCGTAAACCGCCACGCACTTTGGGCCATGTTGGACCACCACTTGCGATGGCATCACTTGGGCGAAATGAGCCCAATTTGCATGCCAAACAGGGAAAATCGAATACTGGATATAGAGCTTCTGACGGGGTGTTTAATTGACGTACGTGGATGAAGGTTAATATGACGCGACGGCAGGTGCCTCTCATCGACGATTCTTAGTGTTAAAAATTGTCATTAAACATCTCCTCACATCACCTCTGTCACCTGTCATATGTCACCTCTTCTAGAGACTAGCCGTCTACCCAGCAGACCCCCCCTCCTGGCGTCTCAAATCCAAAATCTTACTCAACGGCAACTCCCCCTTTGCGCCCCAGCCCGACGGCCCGGCTTCCACGTCCGGCCTCACGGCAACGTACCAACTCCACGCTCTCCTATCCAGCTCATCCCGCGACAGCACTCCCGCCCAGCTCTCGAAAAGCAGCCTCAGCGCGCCGAGTAACCTCCCCAGATTGACCTGCTTCTCGTCCTGGAGCGCCACCAGCGTCTTCTTGCCTTCTCTTCCGCCATCACCGCCGTCCCCGTCCGAAGGCACTGCTGATGCAAAGCTCCGGAGCAGGTAGTTTCTAGCTCCCTCTGGTCGGTGAATTGGCATCCCAATTGTCGTCGGAGACGGCGTCTTGTTGTCCAGATCCAGCCCCCAGAGTGCCTCCTCGCCCGTGATGGTGCATGTTCGTCGCCGCGCGGACAGCGCATCGTTGACACACTCCCTCATGAGGCGCCAGCGGTCCGGACCCAGCATCACGCCCCCGTACCACCGAGTCAAGACGACGAGCGTGTTTGTGATGTGCGCCTCCCGCATGATTCCCAGCAGAAAATTTCCCGCGCCTGTTTCGCCGTCGTCAGACGATGCTTCCTGTACGAGCGGCGAGTTTCCGTAGCTACATCTCAGTGCCCAGACGTTGTGTGTGGCCGTCTCCAAGTCGGGCTTGTCCGACATCAGGCTCTTCATTAGACTCGTTCTCAGCGACGGGGACGCAAGATCGGCGGTATGTGCGATAAATGTAGAGCCCTTGGACGATAGTTTCTGGCTCGCCGTCCATGTCCTCGTCCTCGTCCCAGTTTCTACAGCCACGTCTTTCCCCTTTCCCGCCGTTTCTTGAGCGGCAGCGGCGGAAGCGGTAGAAGTAGTGGACGACGCCTCCTCCGCGGCTGATTTCCACGTATAACCTCCCCTCTTGAGAACGGCGACTTGCCTGCCCAAGACGCTGACTTTTGGCTGGCCATCCGGGATCTGTTCCTCGCGCGCAGCGGGCGGGCGCCGGTTGATGCCGATGCTCACGGCCTTACTCCTCGAGTTGGCGCTCACGACCGCCTGGCCCAAACTCAGCCTGCTGCTCGGCGGCTGCGCAGGCATAGTGAAGCGTAGTATCTCCACGGCAAAGGCAAGCACCAGCGGCGCCCTGTTGGTGACGACCGTTGTCTGCCGGATGGCGTCCTCGTCGCGTTCCAGGGGCAGCTCCAGCGCGGCCTCCAGTTCCTCCGCGCTCATAGTACCATAGTCCAAGTCGCGTTTGTGCGGTTCCAGCCTTGCTCTCTTGGCGTCGGGCGCGGACGCTCCCTCGCCGACTTCTTCAGCAGCGGCTCGCTTGGGAGCGCTTTTGATATGCAAGCGACACGCTGAATAGAGTGACCTGGCGACTCTGCTGTCAGGGATGGCTGCTTCCAGCGCAGAAAGGGGTGCTTGGGCGATTTGTTGGACGCTATATGGATGTATTAATCGACGCATGCTCCTTTGTGAAGAGCAGTAGTACAGCGCATTTACGGTGCAAGATTTTAACGAACTGCATGTTTATGTTAAGGACTGGAAAAGGATGACTTCACCTCCGTAAGCCTTGCTGCTGGAGCGTCTTGACATATCCCATGGCCGCCATCACAGGAACCTTGCGTGAGGTGAGCATGCGCAGAAGCTCGTGTATGTCACCATGGTCCGGCATGGCCCCTGATCGAGGCAGACGCGGACGGTCGGAAGATTGCTGCGATTTGTGCTGCGTGCACTTGCTCACGAGCGTACACGAGGTGTAGGAGAAGAGGTAAGTGTAAAGACGTGGAGAAGGAGTGGAAACTGGATGGCAAACGAAGTGTAAACGAGGTGTAAATGGAGTGGACGGGTTTTGCTTGGCGGTCCTCAAAATATGAACAGGCCACGCGTATTTGCGGTGAGGCAATTGCTGATGGCAGAAGATAGTTCGATGTTGACGTTCACTTATTAGCGACGTTTGATGACATTGACTTGTTGAATGCAGCCAAGTGTTTCGGAAGTTGCTGCGAAAGCCCTGGTTGGTAACTTGGTACATACATAGGTACCCACCTAGCCTGACCTTAGGTACCTAGGTACCTAGGTACCTGTACTCTGCTCGTACCCACCTAATCCAAACTCGGCAATATGAGACGCGCGCCGCAAAGACGCAAAAACCTGACGTGTAAATCATCTCCACAAAGTGTCATTGCTGTCACTCCCACCGCTTCCCGTCTCTCGCCTCTCGCTTCGCTCTCCACGTCACCTCACAGTGTCACTGGTCCTCCCCACGGTTCTGCAAGCGAAGAGGGACAAACACCCAACGGTAATGCTCCGTCAATGAGCGTCACTACTGCGCGGCGCCTCACCGGGGCCGCCTGGCTTCCGTGGCAGCAGCGCTGCATGTGTGCTTCCACTTCGTCCAAAGCACCACCACCACCACATACACGCAAGTACCCCAAGCTACGTGCAAATCCACCTCCAGGCATCATCAGACCATATAAGCCGTAGGTTACTCCTCAAGCAAGAAAGAACAATCAGTGGAAAGAAAGAGGAAGAGGGCATACGGATTCTGCCACCCTTCCAACTACACTACCCTCCTGTTCTTTCAAATCAGCTACATACACAAGAAAAGAAACAGCTCCTCACAACCACGTCTAGCACGTCTCGAAAACCCGCCACAAACCCCTCCCCTTCGAGCGACCCCCATAACCCCGAAAAAGAGACCCTCCAAACCCTCTGGACCCGGTCCTGGTTGTCCCTCACCGGCGCCGGCCTCATCGCCGGCCTCATGGGCTTCTACATCGTCGGCACCGTCACCGCCTCCCTCAAAGATTCATGCCCCTGCGGCTCTTCTTCCCCAGGACACGAACATGATACCACCCCGACCGGCCGCCCCCCGGCCCTCACAGGCGAAAATGCCGAACAATTCGACCGAGAACTCGACTTCCCAGAATGGTGGATGGGCATCAAGAAGCTCCGCAAGCGCCTCGCCGACTGTGCGCATGGGAACGTCCTCGAAGTCGCCATCGGGACAGGCCGAAACTTGGAATACTACCAGTGGGATGGTCTAAATGGCCATCAAAACAAGGCCAGGATCCAGCACAAAGGCAAAGGCAAGGGCAAGGGCAACCACGGCATCACCTCGTTCACAGGTCTCGACATGTCCGTCGACATGCTAGACGTGGCGCGCAAACGCCTCGTAAAGACGGTCCCCGAACTAGACGGTTGCGAGCCCGTGGTCAAGAAACCCACCATGGCGGACCAAACAGGTGGACAACTGGCCTTTCTGAATGATCAGATCCGGCTCGTTCGCTCGGATGTGCATACCGCTTTGCCTCCTCCTGTCGTCGCCGGTGCCGCCGACGCCGTCGCAGCAACAAAGTCACCAGAAGCAACACGGGCCGCAAATGCAGCGGCAGTCCCGGAATACTACGACACGATTCTCCAGACATTCGGCCTCTGCTCCGTTGCCGACCCTGTAGCTGTGCTGTGTAACCTCGCGTCGGCCGTGAAGCCCAACACAGGCCGTATTATCCTCCTCGAGCACGGGAAGGGTTGGTTCGGCCTCGTGAACGGCCTTTTGGATAGGCACGCGAGGAAGCACTTTGATAAGTACGGCTGCTGGTGGAACCGGGACATTGATGCGCTGGTGGAGGAAGCTGCGCGGAAGACTCCGGGGCTGGAAATCGTGAAGATGGAGAAGCCTAATTGGTCGCAGATGGGGACCTTGGCTTGGGTAGAGCTGAGGGTTACGAAGGAGGATGGAAAGAATGCATGAGGCAGGACTTTTTATCTGGTCTGTACTTTGATGAACCTGGTTTCCGTATCGAGGAAGGACGGGATGAGATATACGAGGATTTCTGCTTGCTGTTTCGCTGGAACCAAGAGTAGTGTCGAGGAGGAGAGAGTTGGGTACGACTCACGAAAGGCACATTACTTGTACAATGCGACCAAGTTCTGCGTCGAGGAGGGAGTGAAAGCGAAGAATATTACTTGCTGTATCCTGCAAACGAGATACATACGCGTTCAGGAGAAGAGTAGACGCATTATGTGCGCCAACACAAACATGTACAATAGATGTATAGAATCCGGCGTAGCTCACGCGGTCATAGAACAAGACTTTTTCCAAAAACCGAGTTCATCCATTGATCAGAAGTAGCGAGTAGTGTATAGCATCCAGTATTGCATCCATTTTTGTGCATCCAGCAGCCCAGTCTCCCCTTTTTCTTTCTCATCAGTTGCTCCAAGAAATATGTATTAGAGACATTATATGACTCGTCTTTCATCTCCTCGTACAACTATGTTCGTACACAGTACACTATATCCTCAACATGATACAACAGAAGGAAAAAAAGAAAACGTACACACAACGAAACCGCAACCCAGATGATACACCTTTTTGCCAGTCCATAAGTTCATCTCAGATTTCCGTCGAAAAAAAAGCCAAGTAGAGAGCAGAGAGGTAAAAAGATACAAGAAATAGAAGAAAAAAACAAGATTGTGACAAGACGCCAGCTCCTGCGGCTATGCTGACTCATATGCCGACTTTCCTCGCGCAACTCCTTGCGCCCTTTGCGAGATAGATATATGTATGTGAATATACACGGAACAAGATTCCAAAGCGAAGTCTCGATTGGCAAGTCGAATTAGAAAATGAAAGGAAGAAAGAGGTATATAAAAAAGGTGGGAAAGTGGCGAAAGGGTAAAAGGTATCGTCTCATCAATATGTGTCCAACAAGTAATCGAGTTCATCAATCTCGATACTCTCTGCAGTCTTGTCCCATTCGAAAAGCTTATTCAGCTTCAGCCAGCTGTCAGCCTCGTCCTCTTTGCGCAACCCCGCCATGGTGCTGGGTCGCATGGCCGGACTGGCCAGGAGTGTGGTAGATGGGATACAACGATCGCCAAACCAAATGTCGTCGCGGTGGCCGTATTCCAGGAATGGGTTGCGCTCCACGATTTCGGGAACCACACTGGTTTCGTCGTGCCTCAGTTTGCGCTTTTGCAAAACGTCGGCGGTCTGTGTGAACTCCTTCTCATCGGTTTCCAAAGGTGGAGAGTTCCGTCGCAAATCGCGGGCATAACTCATTCCATAATGTGACCCGAACGAGCCCATTGGTGTGATTGGCATCCCCACGTCGTCTTCCATGTCGTCAAAATCGGGAGAGGAGAGATCTACTTCAGGAGATGGGCTCAAGTCGCGACGACGCGCATCGACATCATCTGATCCCGAGTCGTCTGTTAGGGAAACGGAGGGTGTGACGATGGGCGAGCGGTGAATAGGCTGCGGGATGCTCGAGTCCGAGAGAGGCTGTCGAGGGCACGTGGTGAGAAAGAAGTAAGTGCGCCGCGGGTGTACCGTCTCGAGTTCTTTTGACAGAGGGCATGGGGAGAGCGCACTCCAACAGGGGCGCTTCATGTATGTTGTCAATCGAGACGAGATGATGGCGCACGGATTTGCTGATCTGGAGAGTTTCTTATTTAGCCTTTGACGTGGTGTATCAAAGCGTGGAGCAGCTCAGACTTACTGTTGCACCGAGGTGAGACTCTGGGCCAGGACAGTGGCCAGCTCCTTGATGAGATGGGGTCTGTTGGCGGTAGCCTGCAGCTGCATAATGGATGCCTCGACAATATCATCGTTTATGCCCTGGAGATCAATCTTGGCTATTACATCGGCGTCCGATGTCTCAACGCTAGCAACAGGGGCCAGAGACGAATGAGTTGTTTTCTCATGAACAGCGCTGTTGGGGCGCGACGCGGCGCCATGCGATCGCTTGAGACGTTTACTCGAATGTGAGTCTGTAGAATCGCCAGAGTCCGAGAGATGCGCCGATGTAGCCGATGTACTTAGAGAAGACGACGAAGACGGCGACGATGATGACGACGGTGATAGTGTTGACGATGATGACGACGACGATGACGGACGTCTCGAGGCTTTGTTTGAAGCGGCGGCGGCGGCGGCACGGGCAGCATGCGTAACAGGTATGTGTATACCCAGACTTGGCAGGGACAGCGACTTGCGGCGCGTGTTGTACGGCATTCTGACGGTTTGTTCCACGCGTACTTGAGTGTAGAATCGAATAAGGTATTGTATTTCAACCCTGCTGGATGCCGTCGTTGCTATTTGTTTTGGTGTTTAGGTTTCGTCGAGAGCTTGGGGGCGAGCAGGCGATGCAAGGGTAAGGCTCTGGATAGGGGACCAAGCCAGACCAAATCAGATCAGACGAGTCTCGGAGTGGTACGATAACGAGGAGGCAGGAATAAAGGGTCAAAGAGCGGAATTCTCGTCTCGATCGCAGGACAAAGAATGAAAGAAACGATGATGCTACGCGCTACGCACTAAGGGGGGATGGAAAGGGGAAGTGTACAGGTAACAAGCGTAGGCAACTGGGGGATTGCAGAAGGGCAGGAGATACAGATGATGCAGAGACGCAGGAGAAACGCAGGAGACACACGGGAGATGCAGAAGACGCAGAAGATGCAGAGGTGAGACACGCAGCAGAGGTGGAAACGGAGAGGCTGATGGCGACGCTGGTGACTGGGAAACGGGGGCGATTTCAGATTTCTGGCGTTGGCTAGGCACAAGTCAACCCACGAGTTTCCGATCAATTTTTTTCCACCTCGCTTCCATTGGCCCGCTGCGGGATACAGGCCTGTCGAAGCGGGGCCACTAGCGCGAGAGGGACCTCCCATCCCTTGGGCATGTCAAAAACGGGGTCGAGACTGACCAATGATGTTGCAGGTGTTGGGAAGGCTGCCATCCCTGTGTCGCATCCATTCCATCCAAGACCCTGCTTGCCTCGAAGGCGTCGCCGGCCTCGCTGCCTGTTTTCGCTTTTCGCTGTCCAGTGTCCGTACTATGTATGTTTTGCGGCATGTAACCGGCGCACGGGGACGCGCTTCCCGAGTCGATGAGGGCGGCGATCACACGGTACGACAAGTCGATGTCAATGTGCCTTCGCTCCTCCATGATGACTAGAGAAGTCGAATCGCAGCTAGCAAAAGTCTAACTACCTGGGATCCGGCACTGGAACAAGCGTCAAACCAGAGCGACCGCAAGAGAGGCTGAGAGCCCAATGCCCATCAGTAGTAAGTACCGAGACTACCTAGGTAGTACCTACAGGCTACAGACCAAGCCCAGTTATTGTTCACCGGCAGACGATGGCGGTTGGACGGGGAACCAGGCAGCGGCAGGGAGGTGAGACTTGGGGCGACTCTCAGTGACACAGATCAAGTGCGGCCAAGCTACTCCGTAGGTAGTCTCGTTGGAGTCCTCGCTTCGTCGAGAAGAGCTCAACAACTTTGAACTTATCACAAGCGCCCGGGCTGACAACTTACAGGCCGGCCTAGCGAGCCACGCTATGGGTTGCTGCCTGCGCGTCGCGTGTGCTGCTGCCATCAGCCAAGGTACGCAGTTACACTACATATATTCGTATGACGGCACTTCGAGAGCCTACGTGACGTGTACAAGCGATGAGGTAGGTATGTGGCGATGGTTCAAAAGAAGCAATCCTCTGCGTGCAGAATTCCCGCCAACTGCCACTTACTTTATCCGGCCTGTATCGTACGGAGATAGATCAAAGCGCTGACGCAAAGTTTGTTTGTTATTCTTCTGTTGCGCAAGTCCTCTGTGCGGCCAGCAACGGATTCGCGCCCCGGCGTTCTCACCGGCCTGCCATGTTGCGTCGTTGCCGGTGAGCATACGGAGTATCGAGTGCCGACTACATACATAGGTACTATTTAGGTACATACATAGGTATTGCCATATTGGCCCATTGCTTTGCCTTTCGCCAATCGACGGCCTCTGGAGGAACCCCTGTTGGAGCCGCGAGTCAAGCCCGTCCACCAGTCTCGAGTCGAGTCTCGAGTCGAGTCAAAGGCCAGAGGAAGCGACTGCCCGACTCATGGATAGCGTACTCCGTAGAGTGTGTTTGTTTTGCCTCACTACGGAGTACATGTCTGCTGCATAACCTATCCGACCTCACAGATTTTTGTCTGCTTCGATTTCGCTGTTCTCGAAGCTGAGATGGATCCGGCATGGTGCATCCGTCATCGGCCCCAGGATTATATACATACCTGTCGCCTACCTACGGAGTAGGCACAGCGTACCGGTACATACATACCATGGCCCATTAGATTCGCTTGTGCTTCAATTCGTAGGGGTAGCCTGCTGTGAGTTGCCGAGAGATAAGCTAATTTTGCTGGTCCTGGACGGCGGGGAGGCTGAATGGCGCGAGGGAAAAAGGAAGAAAAAGGCTACATAGTGTACTCTGTACAGAGTACATACGGAGTATGTATGTAGGTACTAGGTACATACCTACCTATGTACATACATGATAACTACAAGGTAGGTACATATGTAGTACACTGTACGGAGTACACACGAACAAAGGGTCTAGGCCAACTGTGGGGTGAACGACGAAACCGCTTTAGAACCTCGAGGTTCCACCAAACGGCTTCTTCCGGGTACAAGTTGCATGCAGGGTTCGCTCGCGAGAAGAACCCTTAAATTCTTCCGGCAATGCAATGCACAAATTCGTAGCCATGAGCAGCCAGAAGACCAACCTAATTAACCCCCCAAATGCATATCAACAATCCCAGATGTACTCCGTAGCTATGTACATACAACCTACTATACATACATACACCGTACTCCGTACGAATACATACCTACGGAGTACTCCGTACCCCGTTATAGCCTTGTGGACTACTCCGTAAGCCGAGAGAACCCGTTTTCGTTCTAGGGTAGGTCCACCACGCTTATTCCTCCATCCTCCACATGACTTACAGCGGAACATTCGTACGTGATTCTCCCGGCATTTTCTCGTCCTGCCGGGAGCCGGCCAGCCAACAAGGGCCGTTGGGATTTCGTCGCATGACGCATGCTATGATCTATTATTAAGAGGCTGTCAAGCACGGAAATTTATACCCGAGATTATCAAGTGGCAATTGTCCGTGGCGATGAGAGGAGAACATGGCCGTGATGCGACTCAGCGCGAACGCGCCCGTGACGGCTCGCAGTTGTACATAACTTGTGTCCAAGGTATTGCATTGCGTTCGGCAATACCTACTCTGTAGCTCATACCTACCTAATGATATGATATGCGTCATTACCCCGTTGGAAGATAAGCGCATTCCAGCCTCATCATTCATGACATCGCACAAACCCCCTTTTCCCAACCACGCCATTCTACGGAGTACCTATGCATGCACTTATGTAAATGCCACCCTCTTCCATTCACCGTGATAGGTAACCACGTGTCCACCCCAACGAAACGTCGATTTCCTTTTGAGCAAGAGGCAAAGAATACGCTTGCATGCAAAAAGAAAGAAGCAACCCAGGTACTCCGTATAGGAAAAGGAAAGATACGGAAAGAGAAACCCCATGCCGTCATTGCCCTCAACATGCCCCTACAAAATTGGTCACACGGGCTGAAACCCCTGTGTTCGAACGTCTTCCGTAAAGGGGGAAAATCTGGGGTAATTCCGCCTTGATTAGGTACGGAGTAGGTATCGAGTACTAGGCCTGCGCGTCATAACTAGGTATCCGAGGGAGCTCAGGGGCTCGAAGAGACATCTACCGGCCGAGAACGTAGAAGCCAAATAGGTATGTATGTGTAGTTGCTGAGCCAAGCCGAACCTTGTTCACCAATTTTCACCAATTTCCAATGCAAGAAAGATATAAGATAGGGTCTGCTCACGTCGGTGTGTCCACGGAAGGGGAAGACAAGTCGAGATAGCTCGGCCATTAGTGATGTCACATACGACGCTACGTATACAATCTTTATGAACGCCGTTGTTTGTTATCATTGACCGTGAGCGCGGACCTTGGAAGATGTTTTCCCGCAAGGCCTGTCTGTAGTGCTGGTATGTATGGACCAAGTCATCTTGGCATCCAAGGGAGAGAACAAGCACACTGCACCGGCACGGGATCACCCTGGTATTGGAAACGGGCCAGCAGAACCTGGAGCACGGAACAAGCCCAAACCGTAGAGCAGCGCGAGAAACTGATACCATTCATTCGCCTGGACGCCCAAGTCACGCACGCAGAACATCCATCCAAGACGATATCATCAGATCGCATCGTAGACGAGCTGATACAGCGTATCTACCAGGATGAGAATAGAAGAATCAAAGTCAGTACAGCAGTCATGCTGCTTTACTTGACTACCTACATACTTAAGCATTTAGGGAAAGAAACATTTCCTGTCCTGTCCGCAATTCCCCACTCCCTTTCCGTTTCGCCCAACGGTAAACAACATTTGTCCATTATACGCCGCCAACATAAAGAGGCAAAAAAGAAAAGACAGCGAAAACAAGAAGCCCCTAAATAAACATAGAAAAGAAACAACCAGAAGATAAGAAATAAAACGCACAAAAGCGAAAATCCCGACCACTCTCAAAAAAAGAGAAAAGCCAACTCCTGCACTAAGCATATGCTGTGCTTTTTGACCCTAACATAACCGTGACATAAGTTCCGCCTTTGTACCTCGTCATAAGGGAACACTCGTGTATCGTACAATTGAAAACAGAGAAATACCGCACGATCCACGCTCGAAGCTGTATAAGTATGCTGCATTTATGTTGCCGTTTCGCAGTCTTTTGTTTTGCCCCCACTCCAAAAAAACCAAACAAGGTATTGCTCTTACTGCACATGTCGTAGAGCATCCATCGTAGTAGTTATGCCTCTACGAATTTCAAAGGACCTCCTGGTTCGGGACTTCATTTCGAATAGTGGTGGATTCTTCCTCTTTTTCCATGTCGCTCCTTTTCCGGGATCACAGGACCGGAGCAAAAGGAACCGGGATCGCCACTCGTACTGCACAACTCTTCCTATGTGCGCTGCAGCACGGAGGCAAATCTCTCGGCAACCTATTAGATGAATTTCGTTAGCAAGAGAACCAATGTCATGGCTGATCGGGAAGCTTTGATATCTGATCAAAGGATTTCAAAGACTCACCTCTGGGGCTGCCTTGACAAAGGGAAGATTGAAGAACATGTATTTCTCATTCTTCAACAGTTCCACAACCGTTAATATGAGGCCCCATGGCTGAGGCCAGAATCCGAACAAACGCTCAAAAAATACTCGCGTGATTTGCTCGCGAATATCGGTATCCTCAGGGTCGTTCATGTCCTTTCCAAAGATATGAAGCAGCAACTGCCCGCTAAAGTCTGTAACACCACTGGGGAAACGTAGCTGATTTACAAGGCTGACAATCACGTAGTAGCGAGCCTGTGGTGCTAGCTCATGAATGAGAAGCGACAACGTGGACACCTCGGGCTCCTTTCCTGTAACGTTGGTGCTGGACAGAGCCCCGCTGAGTCGTTCAGCAGCGTGGTGGCTGATGTAGAGTGCAACGGCGCCAATAATGCTTGGATTAGCCGCCATAGCTACGCGTCCATATGCGGTCTCGCTCGACTGGCTCTGTGTCATGGCATGTGCGATCTGAGCGACAGCGTCTTCTGAAGGTCCATTCTGGAGCGTCTGATCGACCAGGCCGAGTAGTCCGCCATCTCGTAGAATGCTCTTCGCTTCCTCCAGCATGGCAGGATGGATTTTGACGTCATCCTGTCCATCCTGAGATTTGGAAAATCCCTGCCGAGGATTGGAAGAGACGACAGCCTGCATCAAGTGTGTGCAGTGGGGCAGGATAGCCGCGCAAAGCTTGAGCTGATTGCCGGCCAGAAACGCCGGGAAGTCGTGTTGCAGACTGAGAAGAAGCCTGTGCGTGGCTCGGTACAGCTCTTTGGTGACACGAGCAGTATCAGGTGCCTTGAGTTGCTCGCTCAAGAACTCAAGATGATGAACAAGCAATCTCATGTAGGCAGGCCAACCGGCATTGTTGGGCATCTGCAAGAGCAGAGGCAGAAATGCGCGATGCTGAATGAGTGAGATCCACGCAAAGCAGAAGCCGGGCAAGCGCTGTGGACCAAGCACTTCGAGCCTTGCAGCAATAGTCAGTACCATACTGTGCTGCTCTTCATCGGAAATATCCTCAAAGTTTAAAAACACCTCATGCATCAACATGGAGAGTAGGCGGAGGAAAATTCGGCTGTTTGCGCTCTCTCCTCTCTTGATGAAGTGGTGATTGACGACCAGCATGACCAATACCAAAGCCGAGTCGAAGAACGAGACACGGACACCAGAGTCATTGTCGTGCATTTTCGTCAACACTCTAATCAGCTTCGGTATGCTGTCCATGTACAAGTAAGGGTCTTCGTTGCTAGGGAGCACGGCGTTTTCGAACCGTTCCACCGACAGATCAATGGCAGTTCGAAGGAAGACGAAGAGGTCATCCCTGTTGCGAAGAATCTGCTTTGCTTGGAGTTGTTGAATGAAGAGCACTGCGGCCTTATCGGTTGCGACCACGTTGCTCGCCAAGCACACCCATTCGTCAAAGACATACTCCAATTGGTCATGACGGAGAATCGGGCTCTGGTTCTCTGCATGGGCAAGGTGAGTCGGCTGCGATGTCTTTGACCCCAAAAGCTTGCCTTTCAGTCTCTGTCCGACAGCGCTGTTGGGTTCTTCCGAAATCCAGACCCATGCCATCTCGAGGGTGCGAACAAAATCAGCATACAAGGCGATGGGCCGGTTGTTGAGGAGCGCAAGGTCCAGCATTTGCTCAAGAAAGTCGAGAGATCCTTCCTTGCGGGCTTCGAGAGCCTTCGACATGGATAGATCGATGCTTCGCCAAGCAATCAAATCGGTCCCCATCAGAGCAGCAAGGAGGGGTAAGCTCAGGAAGCTCAATCCAGGCTGCTGACTGAACAAAGCTCGCACACGTTCGTTCAGAGCAGGTCCGGATATCTTCCTCAGCGTTTCCAGAACGTGGACCAAGCTCTCCAAGGTCAGGTTGCCCTCAACATGCTGAAATATGAGCGCACAAATCTGCTCAGCGGCGTAAATGGCAAACTCTTCCGAGTTCTGCGATGTCTTAATGATGAGCTGAACAAGAGCATCTGCAATATCCAGAAGAGGGTGCGGCCGGGGCAAGTCCATGAAATGCGTTTCACGAGCCTCGCCCGCAACGCGCAAAAGTTCTTGCAACAATTTGTTGACTCGCTCCGCCAAGGCACGAATGTCTATTTGGTACCCCGTATTACGGCCGCTAGCCATTACACTGGCAGCTGCAGCGTGCAGAGGCGCATAGGGTTGCATTTGGCCCCCAAGGTGCTGGATGGACGGTGTTTCTGCTGGCGTCGGAATGTTTGGCAGAGTGCTGTAAGGCTCTTGCAACACCTCGTTTGCCAGGGATCGGGTGGCATCAGAGGTAGATACTGCATGTGATTGATTGGTGGTTTGTGTGGTTCGTGATTGTCTCGCAAAGTCTTCGTAGATGGCCATCTGCTCTGGATTGAGCCCGTTGATATTGGGAGATAATTTGTACGGGTTTGGAATTGTCATGGCCCATCTGTTTACTGTCCCAGCAAAGAAAGGCTCATTCGGTTGCTGTACGCGATGACGACGTCTAGCCTCTAATTCCGGCTCAATCATATCTTCAATCTCTGGTACGGCGCGTTCTTCCGCTTGCTTCTCAATGATGCTGCAAGCAAGATCCAAGTTGGAGCTGACGCACATGATGATTGTGCCTTCAGGCAGTCCAGAGGGTAAATCGTTGGACAAGTTTCGCATGTAGTTGGTCAAGTTCGCCCTCAACGGTTCTTTTGACGTCACCAGAGCCAGGCTACCTGCAGTCGCCTTCACCATATTGATCGCTGATGTACGCACACGGTTCTCGTCGGGTTCCGCGACAAAGTCCTTGCGAATCATTTGAGCTGTTGAAATAGCTGCAATAGTCACTGATCGATCCACAACAGGTTGGATGATATCTTGCAGAGCTCGCGTGAGAGCATTCCTGACAATTTCGTGGAGACGCGTGGTACTGATAACCATCTCGTTGGTGGGAGGAATGTTGATCATGGGGCCGAGGTCCGGAATGGAAGCAGCCACGGCCTGTGAAGAAATGCCTCCACCAACTGTCGCGCCGAGTCCATTCAGTGACATGCTCTCAAATGCATCCAACTGATCCGGGGGCAAGACGTCCGCATTTTCTTCAATGACAGGACGATTGAGAATCTCACCAGACGGCTTGATGCTCTTATGGTCCAGATTGAGCCCCTTGCATAGCACTTCGATCTCGAACTTCAAGTTGAGCTTCAGTTCTGCGTTATGATACAATTCGATCAATAGATAAATGATATCCATGAGCCAGGGATTTGGTGGCCGAAAAACGGCAGAGGAGGCGCCCTGCATCAAGATCTTGCAAACAAACGGTATGACCACAATTAGTCTCTTGGTGTCATGGGCCTCCATGAGCAACTGCTTGAAGGCTATGTTCTTGTGCTTGATAGGTTGATCTCTCGCGAGCGTCAGGAGACCCAGCCAACCTCCCAAGTTCTTGAGATAAGCTCGCTCGGTAGAGTTTTGCAAAGTTGCCTCCGAGTTCAACATCTTTGCAACACCGACGTATGTCGCCCGGACAATTTCATTCCACAGACTTTTATCCTGCAAAAGCGTGACGAGCTCGAGATAAACGTGATGATAGTTTGGCTGCATCTTGGCGCGCTCCTCTACCAGGTGATTCGCGAACCATTGCTGATGTTTGTGCTCAAGCGTGTCTCGCAAATCGTTTCGCATAGACAAAATTGTGCTTTCCGTGATGTTGTTCAGGACGAATTGAATCTTGCCCTGATCATCTTCGCCGGGTATTTCATGCTCCATCCCTTGGGGTGGCGGGTCAACATTCACTGATGTAAAAGCAGGAGCTTGTGCATCCAGAACGACCTGATCTTCGGTATTCCCATTAGCAAATGTCTCTGTACCGCCGAAGCCGAGCATATGGGGTGTTGCGGTTCCGTTGCTCGTTCGAACAATCTCATTTTCGTGATCGCGAATGATCTCTTCAGCCTTTTTATAGGCGTCTGTGTTCTGAAGACCTGATATTGCCAGCAGTTGTTTGCAAAACCCTGGCCATTCTCGGAACCGAACCAACAGCTGCATCAGCGCTTGCAGTCCAAATTTGTACATGGGCTCTTGAGGCGTAGAATCTCGAACAGCTTCAAGAATCATGCCGAGACCAATTTTGAGAGGCAAGTCGGATATCAACTTGTGCGATATGATACCGCCAAAAAGAACAGCTGTGGTAGCCAACGCCTCCAGAGGATAAGTGTTATAGTGGCCATACTCGTCGAACAGGCCGTGGATCATGCACGCAAACGTATCTTGGTCCAAGGGGTCGCGAGAGTGCTTGTATCGCCTCAGGATTTCAACGATACTGCGTACCTGCATCTCGTCACCGTACATCATCTTATAATGATCCTCCATCTTGGCATTTGCTGCAAGGGGTAATGCATTCCCGTTCTTGCCATTCGCGTCAATGATATCATCATAACCTTCCCCATAATTGATCAATCTGGGATATGCAGTGATGCATAGGCGTTGAACAAGGATCAGATTATGCACAGGGGCCTTGGGCAGGAACTCCTCGAGAATCGTTAAGAGCGCCAACACGGTGCGAACCTGAAGACTGGTACTAGGCTTTGCTTGCATCGAGTCTGGCGGAGATCGTTGGGCAGTCAGCTCCAAATCGCATTTGATGATAAGAAACTGCGTCAATGTTTGGGCTATTTCTGAACCGCGATCCTTATTGAAGTTTGCCCAGTTGTTCAGATCTAGGTAACCCTCTGCATGAGCGAAGGCGGCAAGATCCATGCCAAAGCCGTTCGGCAAATAAACCAAGAAGTCCAGCCAGTCATGGCGTACGGCATGTTCGAAGATCAGTGGTAGATCAGATGGGTTGACGGCATGGGCATCGATAAGCCGTGCAGTCACCCACTCTCTATCTTTTCTCCATAGACTATCCAACACGAAATCATATTGTGGAGAACGTTTGTATAGGAAGTTTTCGAACAGCGAGTTGAGCGTATCGACGGCCATCGTTGCCCAAGACTGTCGGGGCACTTCGAAGGCAGAGACCAGAAAGATGTCCAAGTTGGGCACCACAACCTCTTGAAAAAGTCGCTTCGCCTCGATGCTCTGAGATGCGTGGACGGAGTTAAGAGCAACATTGAAGATCGCCGAAAGCGCGGCAACAGAAACGAGCGGGTGTTTCACGGCCACTGCAGCTCTTTCCTGGACGTTGGCCGAGGATTTGGAGTAGTCTCCAACCTCAATACTTCGCTGAAGCCCGGGAATCGTGGTGGCATCCAGCTGGTCCGGTCCCAACGATGCGTAAGCATTGACGAAGGAAAGTTGAGCTTCTGGCTCACTCCACGACCCGCCCCAAAGCCTCTGTATGTCGAACTTGGATTGAGGATCTTTTGCAATTGGTAGCAAGGCATTGTAGAGTTGAAGAAATTGACTAGACGATATCCGAGCTGTTGGCTGATCGAAGAAAAGAACCACTTCGTTCCATTTGAAGGTTCTTGGAACAGTCTTTTGCAAAGCCGAAACCAGTACTACTGGATCATATACCGGAGATCGGCAAGTGGTCGCCAACATCAGAGCAGAAGCGACTTGCTCTGGGTTCGGCTGAACACTGTTCGGTCGATTGTGAAGCTGCGACAAACAGGTCTCCTCATCCCTCGTGAAGTCCACGCCGACTCTTTGAATGTACCTTGATAGAGCATTCGCAGAACAGTCCGCTAATACCCTGCCAATATCGAGAGCGGCTAAGACTTCGGAGGGGGGAGCTTGATCGGCGTTGGTATATCGCTTTGTGACGGAGTTGTGAAGATCGCGGCGGGATGAGGCGTTATAGCCAGGGGGGTGATATTGTAGGAATCGGCTGATAATGAGAGCCACGAACGTAGGAGACAGATCAGCGTGGGCCTCATAATCGTGACATGAAAGGATATCCACAAAGTTGGCGAAATTCGTGGAAAGTATTGCATCCGCTGCGCGGTTATGTTAGCAAAACAAAAAGAGTTGACAGCTGCGTTCATGAGCTACCTTTAGTTTTTAAATCGGGACGAGATCCAGCCTTGAAAGCTAGAGCTAGCAGTGTCTTTTCCAGGGCGTCAAGCTTGAAATGTTCCATGAAAGTCGAAAGGTCGAAATCGCGAAAGATGTCTTCCGTGCCACTCTCCACAGATTCAGCTATTTTACTTGCTTGATCGGCTTCGTGAGAAATCTTTTTTATTTCATTGACCAGAATGTGGTAGTTTCCTGGGCCTGTACCCGGTCTGTTAAGGTTTGGGAATATTTGAGAGGCATTTCCAGCCACTAGCCGGGTGAAATATTTCGTAAAAATTTCCATTCCGTTGTCATCGATGAGCTATCTCGCGTGAATTGTTGTTAGTAAAAGGCGAGACCGCCGAAGCAGTGGCTGGAAAAATTACGAGGAAATAAGCTTCAAGCTTGACCGGAGAGACTGTGCTAGGAAAGCTGATGTTCCGGCTGAGCTTTTCCTCTCAGACCCAACGCACCTTTTTTAGCTGTTCCGCCTGTGTATCAAACTTGGTGAGATCCGACGGATCCTCTTTGATGGTGCTCAATAGAAGATATACTTGAGCAATCACAATCTTTGTTAGGGGATTGGTCCCCGTCGGACTGCTGGTGCTGGGGCTTGCGCCAGCACTCAAGACGCCAGCGTGGGATGAATGGGGAGAATTATAGCTCCCAGTTTGCAGCGTGTGAGCCAAGTTGGGCGAAAATGATCCCGGTCTTGGTGGAGGGACCATGGAGGTCTAGTGACGATGGCAGAGGTTTTCGTGAGGAATCGTCGCCGTGTGAAGAAAGCTCACGAAAGAGGCGTGTGACGGTCCGGAGAGAGGTTCTACGAGCCGTCCTACATGGAATAAAACGCTCGTCAAATCGGTGCGTCGTCTATCGATGAAGGAATCTTTGTAATGCGTCCAAAGTTGACGCGGAGCTGCCGAGAGACGAAAACTCGCGGGCGGGAATTGTGAAAATCGGGCGAACGATTGATGGCAGTGTGGGACGACTGATGATGGGAGCGGCCGGATCGAATGCCGCAGAATCAGTAAGCTCGGGGGGGCAAGTCCAGTAAGTGTAGATGTCGCTAGAAACGTTTCGTATAGAAAATCGTACGTGATGCAAGCAGAGACGTTTATGTACGAGACGACGCGAGTACTGGAGGTACGGATATCGAGGTGAGTGCACAAGGGATGGTTGTTGTACCGGAGAACGAACGACTTGGGCAAGTAATATGCAACCGAACGGCAGTATGTTCTGCCGGGCTCCTCAAGTCCCGGAGCTCGATGGCGCATATCACGTGCGCGACCTCTCCATGACGGTTGTCTGGTCAACGGCGCCAGTGAATCAATAAAGCTACGACGACTCCTAGCAGGTCGACAAGTGCCACACTGACATAGTCTGAGCATAGCAGTCTGAGTGATCTATCTTCAGTTCACATCTATCGTCGTTATCCTCGGCTTTTATTTTGTCTATTCTTTCAATCCCTCTTTTGGACATCATCTGCATGTTCACCGCAACATTCGTGAGAACAGTTTAATTGCATAGTAGGCAGAATGCCTGCAGCAACGACAGATGCACCAACAGTGGCGTTGTCTTGTAAGTATTTTGGTACGGATTCCTTGAGATCCCGAGAATATTGACGCTGATGGTGGCACTTTCGTCAAGTTGCGAACAATTTCTGGGGCAAGGAAGATGCAGGAGTCGGACCTCTTCTCGAGCGCATGCAAAGCGCAAAGACTACATGCGATGAGTTGAAGTCATTTTACAGTGGTAAGGTGCCCTGAATGGATGTATTTCAACTGCCCACTAACTATGAGATCTCTGCAGCTCGTGCTTCTCTCGAGGATGAGTACGCGAGGAAACTCCTTCACCTAAGCCGTAAATCACTAGGTTCCCACGAGAGCGGAACTTTGAAGACATCTTTGGACACATTACGGGGAGAAGTTGAGGCCATGGCGAAGCAACATCAAGGTGTTGCCGCGCAAATGAAGACCGAACTTGAAGAGCCCTTAGCCGCGTTTGCTGGGGGAATGAAGGAAAGAAGAAAGATTGTTCAAGGCACGGTTGAAAAACTTCTGAAAACAAAAATGCAGCAGACTCAACAAGTGAACAAGGTAAGCATGTTGTCTTTGAATATTGCTCCATTCGATTTGGTCTGCCGGCATGTACTCACCTTGGACAATACAGACGCGCGATAAGTACGAACAGGAGTGCTTAAAGATTAAAGGTTACCTGGCTCAGGGACATATGGTCATGGGACAGGAGGAACGTCGTAACAAGGCCAAGCTGGAAAAGACGCAGATCTCCCTTGCCACGGCCAACCAAGACTATGAAAGTGCAGTAAAGATCCTGGAAGAAACGACGGCAAGGTGGAACAGGGAGTGGAAGGCGGCAGCAGACAAGTTCCAAGATCTTGAAGAGGAGCGACTCGACTTCACGAAAAGTAGTCTGTGGACATTTGCCAACATTGCCTCTACAGTCTGTGTCAGTGACGACGCGTCGTGCGAGAAGGTACGGCTTTCTTTGGAGAATATGGAAGTCGAAAAGGATATCGTCCATTTCATAACCGAGAAAGGGACCGGCCAAGAGATCCCAGACCCGCCCAAGTACATCAATTTCTGCCGAGGCGATGTCAATGATAGCCAGTCTGAAGTTTCAGAGGATGAATCCTACTCAGTGGCCCAGTTTCCACGAAATATCAACCCCGCCTTTCGCTCATCCTCGCCACAGCCATCGACATTTGAGTCTCATCATGACCCAGAATCAATGCTTGCCAATAATCTGGCGCATCGAGAGCGAGCGCAGTCATGCAGCCGAGACGCGACTGCAAATCCTCAAATGCCTCCACCAGCGATGCGAAATGTGATGGACGAACAACCACGTGGACAACAGGTACCTCCCCAATACGATGCCAATCAGCATGGCCCTCTCGCTCCTGTACCTCATGATCCTTATCCCATGGATGGAATGACGATGTTGTGCCGGACTGGCCCAGTTGGGCCTCCCACCGACGATAGGAGTTCGCATACGCAATCGGTCAGACCATCTAGCGGAGCTTCTCATAGTGACTGCTCCATTCCGACTTCAATGAGTAGCGTGGAGCCACCGAGTGGGAAGACGTCACCCATAAAGCAGGACGCAGTCGATGCTCCCAGTCCGGAAAAGAGAGTACTCAAGAAGAAGAGCGGATTTTTCCAAAATCATAGCCCTTTCCGTCGCAAGAGTACCAAGGAAACACAGTCTCCAGTGCAGAATAGAAGCACCTGGCATGTCACACATAACCCACGAGGAGAAATGGTATGATGACTGACTATATTTGATTGATGCAAGGAAGAAATACTCATCATGTCGCAGGAACGAACGGCAAGCCCTGACCCGATTGACGTAAACGCCAGCCTCGCCTTGGGCATTGGACAAAACGTCCTTCCTGTCACAACTCCCGATACCCAGAAAACTCGTGGACAGTCTCGGGACACTGAAGCTGAACCATTAGATCCAATCGCAATGGCCCTGGCCGAACTCAAAGAAGCCAATTTAGGCAAACAGTCGTCCGTTCGCATGTCTGCCGATCATTATCATGGCATTGCCACGCCAGCTCCAGGAGCTGAGCCACGATTAGCTCGAGCCAATGGCCGGGAGGCACCGCCCTCGTATAATAACCAAGCCCCTGTTTCTCGACTAGGCGTACCACCGCCTGCAGTCACGTCTCGTGCTATGAAGGAAGCCACCAAGAAGGCCGCAGATCACACGCGTGCCGTCTTTGGAGGCGCCGGACACGGGGGAGGTTCCCCAGTTTCTCGACCGACGACGCGTGGCAATGATATGCCTCGAGCAGCTTCACCGATTCCCGGTCGTGGTTCGTTTGGAAATGCTGGGCATGGGGCCGCCTCGCCAGTCTCTCGGCCGACGACGCGTGGGAACGATATGCCTCGGGCAGCTTCACCGAATCCCTCGCGAGCTGCTTTTGGAAATGCCGGATACGGGGGCGCCTCGCCGGTCTCTCGACCAACTACGCGCGGGAACGATATGCCTCGGGCAGCTTCGCCAGCTCCCCCACGTGGTGCATCACCTCAACCACGAATGAGTGGCGACCAGCGATATCACTCTGCATCACCTAATCCCTACAGCGGCCACATTAGAAATGGCTCGCAGGCGAGCATGTCTCAGCAGCGAGGATCCGATCATCGCTATCACGGAGCAGCGTCACCGCACGGCTCTGCCAGAGGTGCTTCTCCAGCTCCTTTTAGAGGAGAGTATGATCGTCCTCACAGCAGCTATGGCACCTCCGACATGGCAGTCCAATTGGCTCCAGTTGGCGACGATGGATATGGAATGCCGCGGGGGAGAGCCGCTGCAGATCTCTATGATGGAGGATCTCGCCCACGGAGCAAGAGTGTGGCTGATCCTTCCAGACAGTATACCCGCGATGGTAGGCCGATCCTGCACTTTGGTAAGTTGTTTCCGGTTCCTTTCCCCATTCAAGTGATGTTTCAGCATTCTAATCAATTGAACAGCTCGCGCTTTGTACATGTATAACGCTGCGATACCGGAAGAGCTCGGCTTCGCAAAGGGAGACTTCCTGGCCGTTTTGCGACATCAAGATGACGGCTGGTGGGAAGCGGAAGTTCACAACGGCAATGGACGTGTTGGGCTGGTCCCAAGCAATTATCTTCAGCCGTGCTGAATGAGGTGATGCGGTATTTGAAAACGAATATCGCTGTACATAGTCGCCGTCGAACGCAATGTATGGGCCAGGATGAGGTGCAGGTCTCTCGATGAGTTTTGGTTGAAGGATTAGGTAGGTTACGATTTCTATAATGAATGCTCGAATGTATATGGAATAATGTATTGAATATGATGCTGAGATAGGGAAGGATTTAATTAGCAAGCGTGATGGAATAGGACGTTTATGTACATATTGACCATTTGTCATGAATATGTACATATGGTACATGTCTCTTGATTCGGGAATTAGACATGTGATTAGTATTTCCGGGCTGCTTCATTTAACCCCACATGGCGTGCCGCAGCCACCGGCGTCGCGACCCACCTACATTTGATGTGGTGAATGACAACTCAATGACGGTCTTCACCTCAACTTCCCATCTCGCAGCGTCGAGATAGTACGCTGCAATTTTGCATGCAACAAACACACAGTATCGCTCGGAATGGTAGGATCCCTCATTGCGCGCATCTTTGTCGTGAACTCAACCCCCGCGCGCTCAGGGGAAGTGGTTTACCGTGTGACTGAGGACTGACCTTGACTAGGATACGCTGGAAGAAACGGCGCGCCTGATGACGTCGAAATCGGCGCGGCGAGCGGCCGTCAATGTCGTGTTGCTCGTTTCGAGTGTAGCGACCCTTTTGACTTTGGCGTCTATGGCGACTGCAATGTTCTTTCAGAACTTTGTGCCGGATCAGTTTATCACTACGCCGGTTTTTCTTCAATATCAGTAGGTTCCACAGGGACTGTCTTACCATGTTTTGGGGACGGGCCGTAGTTTCATCTTTTCTTTTTTTTGGTTCTCCATGTTCCCTTTCCCCCATTTGTTACATAGTTTATTGTTTTCTTTTTTTTTTTTTTGATAATGACGTCCCTGACTTGACTAGATCAGGGGTCAACCCATATGGCATCGCGCAACTGGCGTATCCGCAGCCTAAACTTCACCAGGACTACGATGTTTCGGTGCAGCTGTCGATGCCGCGGTCGCCTTCCAACAAGGAGCAGGGCAACTTCATGGTGTCGCTGTACTTGGTCCGTGAGGGTGTAAAGGGTCACCGGGTGCTGACGAATGGAAGGCGGATGGCGAGCGTGCAGCAGTATCTGGATGGAGAGACGGTGTTGTTCCAATCTCGTCGACCAGCCCTGATGCCTTATGAGGATCCGATATTGTCTGCGGTCAAGCGCGTGCTATTTATTGGGTATTACGTTTTGTTTCCGGGCGCACAGGCCCGGAGCATGACGATCCAGCTGGCAGAACGGATCAACTTTGACAAAACTGCGGCGAAGCCCACCACGGCAGTGGTGGAGATTGAAGCTGGGCAGCATATTCAGATATACGAAACGTCACTGACTTTGACTGCCCAACTAAGAGGACTGAGATGGCTAATGTTCCACTACCGTCTGCTTACCTACACGGTGTTTACGATCCTATTCTGGGTGTGCGAAATCCTCTTCATGTGTCTAGCATGGGCTGTTTGGATCACGACAGTGACGCCCAAGAGCTCGGCGATCAAGGCGGGCGATATTTCAGACACCGAGGAAGAAGATGACTACTTTGACCGTCCGGCGAGGAGTGGCTCGCTCACGCAACCAAAGCAAGTCACTGTTAAGAAGGAATTACACCTCAAGTCGGAGGATAGCGATGACCAAGAGACACCCATTTCTGATATACCGACGGTTGGGACTGAAGCAGGCGATGAGGAAGACTTTGTTGAGAAAGAAGAAGATGATGATTTTGGCGGCGACAAACGAGCCGCAAGGACAGTCACCAGCTACAAGGGCGAGGGAGGGGAGAGCCTTCGTCGGCGAGCATCTCGGAATATCATGGACTGATTTGTGTGAAATGAAAGCTTGCGGGAAGCAATACGCACAATTTAATAACAGTCTCTCTGCTTTTTTTGCAACTGCTGCCTCTCTATCATGGTCCTTACAGCGGATATATTTTTGTCTAAGGTTACGGTGTAAGTCCTCTGAGATTTCATGTTTTCAAAAGAGGAAATCAAATGTATAATGTACGTACCGCTTGCCGCCCGCTTGACTTGTCACAATGTGATGCGAAGACGGACCTCACGGCTAGCGGAGCATTGCCCCCATCGGGTGTGATGCACATCGGGTTTAAACAAGCGCGGAGCCGAACGGCTGCCGGCATCACGTAACGTGCGACGATAAGCCAAGAATTTTGCTGCGCCTTGATGTGCCGTGACGAGTTGTTTGAGTGATTGGCGTGCGAGTGGCGAAGTCGGAAACAAGCATCAAGTTTGCTGATGGAAGGACGACGTTGTCGCAGCAGAAGCGGGCATGGGTAGGGCGGCAGTGATTGGTGGATCGAACCCCGCTCTCGACCGGCCACCTCGAGGCATCGATGATCGATGTTCAATGTTGAGCCTGGCCCCACCTTGACAGGTCACCCATTCTCACGAGTCACCATTGACCAATGCCCATTCTCTCTCTATCTCGGAGTCGACGCCCGTCGTCCACATGCGGCATTCGCCTAGAGTTGTAGTGGGAGCCGCTGTAGCAGAGTGCGATAGGTATGTACCGGTACTGTTTGAAGTTTCCCCCGCCTCCTCTCAGCTCTGAGACTGAGAGATTCTGGGAGTCTGGGACTCTGGGTAACTGTGGCCCCACTTTCAGCCCGTGGCTCCTCCGTCACCTGCCAGTCACTCACCGGTGCAAAAAGCGGGCGCTGTTGTCTGACTCTCAAGTCTCTGCCATTACCGTATACACTGGGAAAATTGACCCGGCAGCGCGCTTTGACCAGGTCCACAAACCTGCATAATCTCCACATAACCCGTGCCAAACTTCCTTAAGTGAGACCTCTATAGC
>SRQG01000262.1:0-41438 GCA_018360325.1 Claviceps aff. humidiphila group G2b | reverse complement strand
AGTCAGTCAGTCGTCTATATGTGCTAATTCCAAGTCAGCAGTTGTCTTGGAATCGTACCCTTTTGTGGGGTGGGTAGCTCAGTTGGATAGCACATTGACTGGCCGTTACACCTACGGGGTAAGGCTGTGACATCTTCCGGTTCCCGCCGCCACTGGATCCACTCATAATGCCGGTGCCTGTCAATGTTCCTGAATCCTGAGTCCTGACATGACACTATCAGTGACATCTGTCAGAATGATAGATGAATCAATCTGATGATGATACAATCTAGATAAGTATCTAGAGAGATCTAGAGGGGTGAAGATGTTAGAATCTGGCTATGATAGGCTGTGTCACGTGATCCTCCGTCATGCGGGTATATAGTTACTCGGATCTCTCTCCAGTTCTAGTTCCTATAGTTGCTCCTACAATTAACCTCTTCACTATTGATCCTCACTTTCAATAGGTTATGAGCCCGGTCGCTTTTGGGCTGAATCAGATAAGTCTCGTTCCTACATCCCAAAACTTGCGCATCTTCCACTGCGTGAGGATTAACATAAGGTCCTCACCCTATTCTTACGAAGCTATGTACCTGTGTTCTCAGAATACGTACGTCTTCTGAATAGAGGTGATCACCCGAAGAAGTTCACGAAATACATACTAGGGATGGCTGCGAGAACAAAGGTGACTGATTGGTTGGTTGGAGCAATGTCTCCCAACCCCGGTCCTTTTGTCAAGCCATCCCTTCGCTGACGCTAATGCTCTTCTATCCGCAGAAATCATGCTTGCAGGATTGGTCTAAGCATTAGCTTAATCGGCGATGTTTTTCGAGTTTTCCCGGATGCTCGAAACGTCGACACTAACCGGCCAACGTTTGAGCACCAGGATAGTTCAAGTGTTGGTTATAATCGCCAACACCTCGAATTTTTTAGGAGAAGTCTAGTTGCTGGCTATAATTGGCCAACATCGAAGCCACTCCGCCATCCTTCGCAATCTGGCGAATACCTACAATCTGCACGATTTGACGACACCCACACCAGACGTTCACCCCGCTCTACGCGATAGTTGCTTCAAAGCATGTGCCGCTTTTCGCTATCACCCGAATCTCGATGCGACTGACCATTACGTCGTTGCTGCGTTGCCACGATTTGACGACAACCACACCAACAAACCACCAACCATTGACCCAAACACCGTCATGTGCCAACTACTGTCCACCTTATTGACATGTACCAAATATCGATCAGATGACCACATCTATCATATTATTTGACTTGTGCCACCTATGTATCAGGCAACCACAACATTGGGATGCGCGTAACGCAAGATATCGTTCAACACCATTGACGTGTGGCATATATTGCCTGCACCAGCATGCACCTTTTAGTCAATCAACTGGACTACCAACCTCATATCAAATGTTCAACTGCTTGATCTCTCTTCTTTTATATACACTACTTTTCAAAACCACCTTCATAATGTCAATGTCCGCCCTCGCTGCGCCCATGGTGGCTAAACTTCAATCCCTAGATACTGCCTCTGACTGGACATCTTGGAAAAAGTCCATAATCGACATTCTGGGAATTGCTGGCTATGGAGACCTTCTCCAAGGAGAATCCGATGCCACATGGATAACTCCGGAAGGCGTCTCAGCCACCAAAGCACTCTCAGCAGAAAAGAAGTGGAAGAAAAGGCAACTGGAGGCATGCCATCTTGTAATCAGTTGCTGCGGTTCCGGACCTCGCGACCTCATAAAAAGGGTCGCGCCCAAAAAGGAGGTTGCACTTATCATAGACTTTTTGCAGACAAATTATCGACCGAAAGGAACTGCAGAGGCAACCGCACTCATGGATAAGGCAATGTACAACATCACATTGGACAGCTGTAAGACCGTTGCAGAATATGCCGAAAAACTTCGCAAAGCTAGAGATAACGTTACAGCATTCGACGAGTCATGTCATCTGCCAGACCCATGGCTCATCAACATGTTCTTCAACGGTCTTGGTCCATCGTACAAAACCTTTCTGTCATCTTTATCGCTAATCACGACATTATCCCAAGTAAACGCGAGGATGGCACCGATGCTGAGGTCGCCACATTTCAGACAGTCATCGCTGCTACCCAGAGAGAAGAGCAGCAGCAGAAGAAAGGCGAAATCCATGCGTTAATTGCACCCAAGACACAAGCAGCACGCTCCACTCGATTCTGCGATTTTTGTAACATCCCAGGACACACCACCGAGGCATGCTGGATCAAGCACCCTGAACTAAGAAAGGCCCGCAGCAAAAGAGCAGCCAAACGTGATGAGCTGAAAGCTACCAAGCAATCCGCCGCAACCGTCACCTCTGCATCCGTTCCGCAAAAGTCACTGCCTGATTCTAGCAATACTAACCAAGCACTAATTGCCTGGGTACCCCCGACCGAGTTCGGTCTCTGGTGTGGTATAAGCTGCAGGCCTCCTACTGCCGCTGTTGCCAACGAATTTCCTATGGCACGCTCGAATGGGTCATCTAGGGGAAGACAATCTCAAAAGATTAATTCATATGTCTTCTGGTATGAGGCCCTTACCAAATGCCTGCCTTTGTCTGAGCTGTGTCAAGTCCAGGTTAAAAGAACGTCCGCATTCTAAGCCTGCCACACCTGGGACTTACCCTTTGGAATTTCTTCACATCGATATTGCCGGGCCACTCCCCATCTTTGGGCATGGGGGAGCTCGCTACTGGGTAGTATTCGTGGACGACTTCACTGGCTGGACACACGTTATACCTCTAAGAAAAAAAATCAGAATTGCCAGAAGCCTTTTTCCCTTGGCTTGATCTCATGGAGCGCCCGGAAAGACGATGCCATCGCATTCGACTGGACCAGGCTGGCGAAAACACTTCGTCAGATTTCACCGCTACTTGTCAAAGCCGGGGCATCGATCTCGAATTTACGGCAACTGACCAGCACCAGCAAAACGGTGTAGCAGAAGTAACAAATCGTCTGATCCTTGAAAGAACTCACGCTATCTTAGACGCATCCGGATTGCCTCGATTTTACTGGCCATTCATTGCGGAATCAGTTGCATATCTCAGGAATCGAAGCCCTCATAGTCGTCACGAAAAAACCCCCTATGAAGGTTGGTTTGGAGACAAGCCTGATCTTGCTCATATTCGAACTCTTGGCTGTCGATGCTATGCAAAGGCAACTGGACCGCGTGAGAAATTGAGCACATCAAAGACTTTTGTCTGTCGCCTTCTGGGATATCGTGGAACTCGCATTTATGTTCTCTTAAGAGAGGATGGTGCAATTGTGAAGTCTTCAAACGTTGTTTTTGACGAAAAGCACTGCAATCCTCATGAATGCGAACCCCTTTTGCCTTCCGCGTCGGCAAAAAGGCACGTTGACGGCGAGCCTACACATTCGGCTAAAAGAATGTTAACAACGCCTTTATGTCCGGCGAACCCTCCGGCGTGTTCGCCTGGGGGAGAAATTGACATAGCGCCTTTATGTCCGGCGGCCCCTCCGGCGTGTTCGCCTGGGGGAGAAATTGACATAACCTCGCCTGTATGTCCAGTAACCCCTCCGGCGTGTTCGCCTGGGGAAGAGACGGACATAACATGTGAGGTCAATTCACCAGCCCCTCCGGCGTGTTCGCCTGGGGGAGAAATTGACATCACCTCGTCTGTATGTCCAGTAACCCCTCCGGCGTGTCGGCCTGGGGAAGAGACGGACATAACATTTGAGGTCAATTCGTCACCCGACTCCAAACTCCCTTCTCGATCGACTCGCGGGCAATATAGTGACAACGCTGTACAGCGATACGGATATCACATCCTCTTTGCAGTTTTAGGATTCATGATGTTAGCTGCTGAAGACACTATCATTGAACCGAAAACCTTGAAAGAAGCTAAAAGGAGTGGAGCCTTATGGGAGCGATGGAAGGAAGCCATGATGATGGAGCTTAAGTCACTTCTTACCAACAAAACCTGGATCTTAGTACCTAGACCCGGCAATCGAAAGGTTTTAGGCGCTAAATGGGTATACAAACTTAAGCGTGGTCCGTCTGGCGAAATTGTTCGATACAAGGCACGCTGGGTCGTTCGTGGTTTTCAACAAGAAGAAGGATTAGACTACCAGGAAACATTCGCCTCAGTAGTCAAACCAATGAGCTACAAGGCGATCTTCGCCATTGCAGCAGCTTTGAACCTCGAATTGCACCAGATGGACGTTAAAACCGCCTTTCTATATGGAACCATACAAGAGGAAATTTACGTTGAACAACCTGAAGGACTCGAGGACGGGACAGACCGTGTGTGTCTGCTGCGTAAGGCACTCTACGGGTTGAAACAATCTCCAAGAATTTGGTATGAAACTTTATCTGGCTATTTAACTACTCTAGGATTTAAGCCACTCACTTCCGATCTTGGGGTATTCTTCAAAGACAACGTATATGTCGCAATATATGTTGACGATCTCCTCATCGCTGGTCCCAAACTCGACGAAATCGCATCGCTTAAAGCCGCCCTCTCCAAACAGTTTGAATGGTGGATCTTGGCGAATGTCATTTTTATCTCGGCATGCAAATTGTTCGCGATCGCCCTAATCGCACTCTCCGTCTCAATCAAACAGCTTATACGCGAAATTTTTTGGAAGAGTTTCAAATGGACGGTAGTAACAAACGAGTGTCAACACCCATGGCCACTGATATCAGATTTGAACCAGCACCTGAAGATTTCAAGGCTACTGACGACGACCGTGCCTGGTATGCCAAGGCCATTGGCTCACTTATGTACCTGATGTTAGGCACTCGCCCTGACATTGCCTTTGCGGTCTCCTGCCTCAGTCGATTCATGTCCAACCCGACAAATACTCACAAATCAGCTATCAAGCGACTCTTTCGCTACCTGAACGGAACACAAGATTTGCAACTAGTATATAAAGGACCTCTGCAGCCACTCAGGGCATTTACGGACGCAGATTGGGCTGGCGACATCTCTACAAGGCGATCTACCTCTGGCTACATCTTTAGCTTGGGCAGCGGAGCAATTAGCTGGTCATCAAAACGGCAGCCAACGGTGGCGCTTTCCACATGTGAAGCTGAGTACATGGGCCAGACCCAAGCTGCGAAGGAAGCCATATGGTTGAAGCGACTGCTGGCCGAACTCCTCAACCAACAACCAGATACCACACCGATTTTCACCGACAACCAGGGCGCTATGGCGCTGGCTAAGAATCCCCAACACCATGCTAGAACCAAACACATTGATATTCAATGGCATTTTGTTCGGGAAAAACAGAATGAAGGCGAAATCAGGCTAGAGCACGTTCCTTCAGCAGACCAAATCGCGGATGGCCTCACAAAGCCATTACCCAGACAGGCTTTTCAGAATTTCCGAGATGCAATAGGCCTCGAGTTTCCTCCGGTTTAATTTCTCTTTAACTATTTCCTTTGAACCAAGTTTATCGTTCAGGATGATTTTAGTTTACTATTGAACGCAAGGCATAGGCCGGACAAGGCTACCGCTCTTTTTCCCACTGGGTTTTTTACCGAGGGTAGCAGGAGTTGTCTTGCAACAGTTTTTGTCAAACTGCACATTCTCAGAGTTGACCTTGGAGCAAGGGGGAGTGTTAGAATCTGGCTATGATAGGCTGTGTCACGTGATCCTCCGTCATGCGGGTATATAGTTACTCGGATCTCTCTCCAGTTCTAGTTCCTATAGTTGCTCCTACAATTAACCTCTTCACTATTGATCCTCACTTTCAATAGAAGAATCTAGGTCTGACCACCTGTGTGGAACAGAGAAGGCTATATACAGGCGAGGGCAAAGCCCTGTAGCGCTATAAGCCGCTAAGAGAACAAGTGATGCCTGAGATGTGAGGCTGATACATCCAACAACATCTAAGATTAAGATACAGACGTTATCTCGACAACGAGCAGAATGATGATTGGTCTCATGGATGTCATGACTTAGTGGTAAGGATTGTTGTCGAAAAGGTGCTTCATTGGAAGCCTGATGAGTTGTGCATCTACACACACATACACCCATGCAGAACTTCAGACACGAACATAATCAGAACATGTCATGTTTTCTCCGATTCTGTACGCTCATCTCAGTCTTCCAGCCTCGTGCATGCGGCGGTATCTGCTGCCGCAGCCCTATAGCACCGATTTCGCGATGCTAAGATCGGCGCGCATTACCAGTCATTCCTTTTATCAACTCAGCTTTGGCGCGTATACGTACGCAATCATTTCCTCCTTCGTCTATGGATGCCGCCTCGATCCGATCAGAAATCCCGTATACATCCGCTTGTACTTGTAGTCCAGCCTCCAGGCACTGGTCGCGATCTTTCGCTACGTCACCTGCGTTCTAGAGGCGCGTGGCTCATGCTGCTCCCTGGTCAGCGGCGAGACGGACAGCAGGTAGGACAGCAGCACAGAAGCAGTTGATGAAGGTGCAATGAATTCCACGGAGTCGAACAACGCATTCGGCAAGAGCTGCAGCAAATTTAAGTGTATTCGCTTACGAACAGCAACTCGTACTTACAACGACGCTTGCTTGCAAGGCAAGAATGGTCGGGCCTCGGCACCTCGTCATCGCTGATTACTGATAACACAGTTCATAGATTCTCGAGCGAGGCTGTTCAACATAACCTTATTACGCAGAGCCCAAAAGATGCGGCTCCTTGGACTTCTTGGATGAAAGAATATCCTTTGCCTCCCCTGTATGTCAAATCCAACCCGAAGCCCAAACACAGGGGCGAACCCCAGTCCGAGAAGCCGCATCGACGTGTTTGCATTCGTCTCATCCAGAAACTGCATATTTTGAAAGATCAGACGTATAACAAAGGACAGGCTAGGCGCTAACGAAGAAGATCACCCTCGAATCTGTACAGCGTGTAAGATAAGACCGGCTCTGTCCTGGTCCAACTGAAGATCGCTTCCCATCATAGACGACCGAGTCGAATCAACTCCCAGTTAATGCCGTCGGGTTCGAATGCCATTGTGTTGAGGCCCGAATATGGACTGGACCCGCAGGCCAACCTGTGCACCTTCTCTTCCAAAAACGCCACTACACCCGAAAAATCATTCTCTAGCCGCTCATTTTCAAAATAGTTCCAGTGGAGTCTGTCCATAAACGTTTCGCGAGGTCATGCCACATGGCCACATCGTTGTCCGTCAATCGCAGAAATCCCGGTTCTCGTCCGCAGCCGAGAAATTTCGTTCATATTTGCGTACGGACCGTGAGGTAAATCATATTTCTCCTCCATCGAGAGACCGTGCAGCAAGGAAGCCGTCTCCAAATCTGTGTCGAAGAACTAGACTCCAGCTTGCTAGCTGCTTTGATTCCAAGGTCACCTCGGCCTATGAGTTGTCAATTGGTGTAGAAAGGGGCAGGTGTGTAAGTATATCGTAGAGTTGCCGGCTTTTCTTGGACGCTAATCTGTAAGCCAGTTTGACTGCATGGGGCGATATCTGCTTGACGTGCTGCCACCACCAGGCGTTGTAAGGGTGCTCACACCACTTCAAGAAAATCTCGTCCTCCTGCCCTTGATGTTGCCACCACGCATTGTATTTATTCGTCCTCCACAGTCGCTGTGTTGCACACCAGCGAAGAAAGGCTGAGTCCGCCTCTTCTTCATGAATCGTTGCCCCATTCTTGCATAAGAAGTCGAAAAGCCATTTTGGCTCGGCATTATGAGAATGTAAGGCGGAGCACAATGGTGAAGGCAATCCCCGGGCTGGTTTCTTGACATTCAAGCCTCTATCGACCAACGCGCTCCACATCTCTTTGAGTGATACTTGTAAGTCTTCATCGTCCTTATTGTCCAAGATACTGTAGACCAGTTGGGTCACCACGTTTGTATAAGGCTCGGCGATGGTTCCGTCCATATCCGCATGGTGTTCTAGGAGGAAATAGATCAGTTGCTGTAATTCCGGTTCATCGCCGGGCTCCCCAGCGAAGCGCTGCATGGCAAGCGCAAGCAAAGAGTCTCCTTCTGGATTGACACTGCCTCCCAAATCCACAAATTTCCGAAAACACAACACATGCTCTTCAAACTTCTTCGGATCCTGATGTGGATAGCCTGAGAATTCTAGAATGGCCATAGTCAGAGGCGTGTGTTGGTCATCATTTCTTGCCTCTTTGTCTGCCCCGAACTCGACCGCAATCTGCATGCCTTGGGTGCAGCCGTACTCAAGGGCGATGTGAAGTGGTGTGCCTTTAGGATCTCGTGGGCAGGGCTCATCGATATATTCACGAAACGCGTCGAAAAGACACTGCCACTGGCGATAATCCGTGGTACAGTCAACAGCCGCTAGGTGCAGGATAGACATAGACGTGTTGTCGGAGGGGTCATCGCTCAAGGGGACAGTCATGGCTTCACGGCCGACTCCATGATCGACGAGAAGCTGGCACATGTCGGAGTCTAACTGTAGGAACGCTAGAGAGATAGGAAACATCGGGCCGAGATAAAAATCGTTTTTGTCGTAGATGGAATGGAAGTAGTCGAATAAATCCCTCGAGGACCTTGGGATGACTCCTCTGGCACGGCCGCCATACAGCCCCGACCTGAATCTCATTGAAGACCTCTGGTCATGCCTCAAACAGCAGATCTTTGGACGTGATTCAAATATGAGGCATATGAAGAAGTCTCAGGCCGCATTGAATCACGTTGAAAAAATTGTGACAAATGTTTGTGATGAATTGGAAATGACGCTTGTTAACGACCTTATCGACAGCGTGCCTGACCGTCTTCAGGCTGTGACAGATTCCAAGGGTTGGTATACAAAGTAATGAGGCAGTCAATTGATTGAGCCTTCATGATTCTATAGACCTGCTTAATTACACATTTTTGACATTTTAGATGGCCAGATTGCGAAAAAGTGAAATAAATAGGTGTGGTGATCCAAAATGGGTCCAATCTGGCGTTTCGCGTTATTCACTTGGTGGGGCTGTAAGTTCTTGGTTGAGCCAGAAGGTTCTAGATCATGAATTTATTGACGCGCTCCACACCCCCCCTGCTCGACGGTCGTAACTTCGAGTGACATGGACAGTGAACGGAAAACAAAATGGAAAAAGTATTTATAGGACGTAGCCACCCCTTCCTATCCTCAGGGAAATTCTTCCTCTCGCAATTCCAACCCTGATCGCAGAACCCCTCGGAACCTCAAGCTCGTCCTTTTGCACATACCAATCCCACCTACTCTTACTCCTATATCATCATGGCCACAGGCACGAGATCTTCCGCAAGAGGCTCGGAGGCCCCCGACCCCCAGCCAACGTCGGACAACAGGTTCCACACCGGCGACAACCACGACAGAGGACGAGATTGCTGCCTTGCAGCGCGAGCTCGCCATGGCCGAAATGAGGGAAGAGATCTCCCAGTCGGAAGCCCGACGCCGCGCCTTCGACCAGCAGAAACGTCCCTGGCACGGGCGCACCTAAAATGCCCCGTCGATCGATGCGGCCGACACAACCGGTGAGCACTTCCCCCCAACTACATACTAAGAACATCTCAAAATGGAAGCTACATAGCTGCCCAGCAAAAAGGGTACAATTTTGAACCCCTGAAACTACTTAATCGTAAGTCGGCCATATCCCAACTCCCCGATGACCCTATCGAATTGTTCCATCAATTTTGCCCTGAGCACCTCGTCGAGAGATGGGTTGACTGGACAAACAGTTGGGCAACCCATCGACTCAGTCAACGCAACGATGAGGCTGGCCCACACGCTTCGAGCGATGAATTTGACGAAGCTTCGGGCGATGATGAAGCTGAGTATGTCGGTATTGTCACGATCTGTACAGGACAGTCAGGGGTGACAATGCACTACATATATAATCATGATCAGGCGGCTGCCATGCAACTTGGTCCCTTGACCTTTCGGGCGGAACGGGTGGTTATGCGTTTCTCACAGGTATGCTCAAACGGGATCCGACGTGTGTGCAGAGATCTATATTATCCTCGCAATCCTCATCTACGACGGAATTCATAAGACGGACAATTATGAGACTTGTTGGTCGGATCCAATAACTATCGGGATCGCGGCCGGGTCACCGACGCATAAGATACTCAGATAATGACATATCACCGGTTCAAACAGCTCTTCCGTCATATTCAGATTTTCGATTCTATCACCGGTTTAAAGAGCTTGTCCTTCATATTCGGATTTTCGATCCATATTTATGACATATGATAGGATCGAAAATCTGAATATGACGGAAGAGCTGTTTGAACCGGTGATATGTCATAATCTGAGTATCTTGTGCGTCGGTAACACGGCCCCGGTCCCGACAGTTATCCGACCAATAGGTTTCATAATTATCCGCTTTATGTATTCCGTCATAGATGAGGTTGCGAGGATAATATAGATCTCTGCAACACATGTCGGAACCCATTTGAGCATACCGATGGTACGTTACACTGGAAGATCTCGCGCCAAGGTGATTATTTCCCGCAAACCGATCCCTGAAGGCCTTAAGATCTGGGCTTGTGGCTATCTTTTGCGTTAGTCCGGGCGCAAGCCTCACTATGTTTTCCCACCGGTTTCCGGAATGGCTCCAACACAGGGTGTGGTATTAGACCTGGTGCGACGCTTGGGTTCATCGCCCCATCACGATTCACGTGTTTATGAACAACCTATTCACAACGCCAGAGCGGTTTGGAGTCTTGCGAGAAGAGGGAAATGCTGCTGCTGGCACGCCTCGGTTAAGCAGCGGCATCTGGGTCGAGTTCGTAAAGTCAAAAGAACTCGACACCTTCGGCAAGCTTGACTGGGAGTACAATAAACTGGAGGCCGCTCCAACGGCAGATAATTTGGTAGGCTTAATTGTCAGATCTTTCCCTCGCTAGATGAGATGCACTTACCAATGTGTCTCGATCTTGCAACAGGTTAACCAAATTGCGTGGGAGGACAATTCCCTTGTGTTATTCATGACCACTTTTTACTCTGGGCTCGAACGTCAGGAGGTGGAGCGACGCAGACCTTCCTCAAAACAGCCTCGCGCCAAGCAAATTCGAGCCTTTTTTGGTGACGAGAGGGTTAGGGTCGTCAATCAGCCGTCGATCGGGGTCGAATACAACAATCGCACTAGATCACAACAGAAGCGTAATGTTGATTCTGAGTTCTTGGGGAGCGACCGGGCTGTCTACTGGCGGGCGATTCAGGGGGGGTTGGAAAGTTGTTTTGAAATGGGAGTCAGTTTTCAACACGCATTTTGATTGGAATACCTTTCTGCAATGCATGTGAAATCAGCCTTTGGCTGGATGTCGACACCAGACATTGCTGACAATGTACCCCCACTACGAAACACCTTCACCATCTGAAGCAAAAAGCACTTTCAGTCTTCAGAAATGAGCGTTGCGATAGAATGATGTTTTGCTTAGGTATGCATTTGAGAGCAGACAGGCCAGTCGCTAATTAGTACTTACTACTATGAACTCAAAATAATTTCGTCTTCCGAAGTTCCAATTGGCTTTGTCGTCGTCTCCAAGACTTCTTGTTCGCCCATCTTCCCCTCGAGAAGCGTAACTAATTCCAAAAAGGCATCCTTGCGGGTACCCAATTTCAACAAAAGATCCAGCGGAGTCTGTCCATGACTGTTCAGTGCTCTCAATGGTTGGTGTGGTATGGTATGACCCCTCACACCATACTACACCATGTCTTATGGTGTAGTATGGTGTGACACCAGGGGTACCTATAGTGCACCATGGTGTGACAGGGGTAATTTGATAGGTACAGCGTAACTTGGTTTTGGAATATATCTTGGGGTCAATTTAGAAATGGACTCTCTGTTCTTTGTATCTACAAACTACATCTATATTCATGTCTCTCTTGTCAATCAACATATGAGGTGTTACAACACCTTTCTTGAGCCAGTTCTTGGTACATTGGGTGAACTCGACAATCTCAGGTGGTAAGAGAATGGCGTGCGGGGAACCTGATGGTGTGGTCGTGCACAGACGATTAGAGTGAAATCCATGAGGTTCCACGAGGCTTGGGCGATGTACCAAGTATATTCCGACCGGCAGAATCCCACCGCCTGCCGAAAGACGCTACGCTAAGCCAAGTTAGGCTTAGCGGTACCCCTTTGGGTCACACCATGGTATACCATAGTGTGGCCACCCGGCACACCACACCACACTACACCATTGGTGTGAGGCCTGTACACCACACCAGACGCTAACCATTGGTATATACTAAACCATACCATGGTTCACACCAACCATTGAGAGCACTGTGACTGTTGGGCGATCTTATCTTCACACCCTTATCCCTCAAGTGCACAATATCCAGGACCATATCTGCGGGTGCGTAGCGGCATTCAGCAACGTACTTACGAACCGTGAGATGAATCATGTTCTCTCCCTTGTCGAAACACCATGTAGCAAGAAAATTGTCTTCAAACTCGCGATGCATAACTACTCTCCAGCACCACAGCTTTTCTGAAATTGAAGCCTCTATCGACCAGGTCGCTCAACAGCTCCTTGAGTAATTCTTGTGCCAGGGGATCCTTATGTTGGAAATAGGTACTAGCCCGGACTATTTCTTCGACCGCATTTGAGATATTACAACTTGTCACTGTGTTTCCGTGGACATCTGCATTGTGGTCTAGGAGGGAGGAGATCAGTTTTCTCATGTTCGGTTGGTTGACCGGGATTGGGCGCGTAGATCTCCACGGCAAGCACTAGCACAGAGCCTGCTTCTGGATTGACATTGGCTCCCAACTCCACGAATTTCCGAAGACAAGTGATGGGCTTTTCCAACGTCTTGTATAACTCTGTGTGCGAGATTCCTCGAATGCCCTCGTACAGAGGCGTGTGTTGGTCTTTATTCTTGGCCTCTTTATCTGCCCCGGACTCCACCGCAATCTGCATGCCTGGGGTGCAGCCGCTCTTCAGGGCGACTTGAAGCGGTGTGTCTCTGGAATTTTTGGGCAGGGCTCATCGATATATTCACGAAACCCGTCAAAAAGACATTTCCACTGGCGATAATCCGTGGTCGGGTCGGCAGCCGCGAAGTGCAGGATAGATACGGCTTTCCGGCCGCTACTGTACCCGTATCTACTGGGGACGATCTTGGCTTTACGGCCGGCTCCATGCTCGACAAGGAGCTTGCACATGTGAGGGTCGCTCTTTAGGAAGGCCAGGAAAATAGGAAACGCCTCGCCGAATTCGGTATTCCTGAAGACAGATTGGAAGTAGTTGGCTCTTCGCAAGACTTCCTCTGAGCCCATTGTTTTCCAGAGCAGGTCTCGGCAAGTGATTGCGAGACTAGCTTTCATGTCCAATAGCGTTTCCACGAGTCGCATATTCCCCAAGAAGACGGCGAAATGTAGGGCAGTCGACGATTCGTACATTATCTGGTCTTTATACGATTGCGCTCTATCCGATTGTAAAAGACGCTCCTGGACAGCGTCGATCTGGCCTCCCCAACGACGAGAAGTCTCCAGAGTTCCGATCGCGGATTCAGTTGTCTGCTCGTCAACTGCATGGGCAGCCATCCATTTGATCGCGAACGACTCGTGCCTCTTGGCATCCCTGGTGTAAAGTTCCCGAGTAGCGGGACCGTACCAAGCTCGGCAACTCTGGCTTAGGCGAGAAAGCGACTGCTGTGTGCTGATGTAAGACATGATTTGGATCTTCGTCTCTGGTGGGAGAAAGGCCATGAGGGACCTCGACTCGTCGGCATTCCGCTCCGGGGCCGTTAGACTCGCTTCACGGGCAACTGAATCCATATTAGCGAGAACTGTTCGCCCTTTGGCTGGCTTCATAGTCAGGTTTGTCGTCGAGGATGCCGGACAGTAGAGATGGGAGACCAAAATCAGGTTGTCGCAGGGGAGTCACTCGTTGTGGTACTCGAAACTTGTTTGCCAAGAAACGCGGTCGCCTCGTGAAAAAAAGGATGAGAAGCAGCAAAAGTACTAAAGAGAGCTTATCACAATGCTCTTCTGTTGAATCGCTCGCACCAATGACCATGAAGACGTTTGCAAAAGTGGCAAGAGATGATAGTACTCGGAAAGGGATGGTGACAGGCAATTTTTCGCCATTTACATCATCATGCGGGTTATGCACACGTCGCACGTGAAGTTGAAACCAGTGGCTAGCCGCCGCCGCGACTTTCTCACCTTACGTACACAACTTGGGTAGATATTGCATTCCATTCATTGGCTGCAGCGTCGTCGGCCCGAGCTTTTGCCAAGCCCATGTCCTGTCTGAGGCTGTCATCAATCTGAGTACAGGGCCTCTATTTATGTTACAAATCAGTCTTTCCGGGTCGAACCCGTCGCGAAAGCATCGCTAAGTGTCTGCATAATGCAGCATCTGTCATCGGGACTTCTACACGGATGCGCAACGTTGTGACATACTGCGACTTCTTCATCTATCTCGCCATTTTGTCTGGAAATCTGAAACCCGGCGAGCAAACGTGAGGTCAAAACGAAAGGCTTTCGAGATAGAGTCACCTGTGCCCGAAGTTGGAACCCCGTATCGACGTTCTGCAAGATTCCCCTGTGCACTACAACCTTGCTAGGTTATCGGACCTCGAATGAATTGAGGTTGTCCAGAACTTTGATGCTCCTCTACCCGCCCGATGACTTTCGCGAGAGACTTAGACATACATCTGCCGGAGTCGAATCGGCCACGAACAAGTTCACCGCGCTTTCGAAGCAGTCTATATCCTCTGATATAGAACACGGAGCTGTCGACATCCCGGCACCAAGTAACCCCACACCCCTTCCTTGGCCTCATCCTCAACCTCATCCGACAGAGCAGGATGCCGGTCCAGGTACTGGCTATGCGGCTGCGTATCATGGGGAGGCGACGACCGTAATGTTGATTCTGAGTTCATGGGGAGCGACCGGGCTGTCTACTTAGACACCTCGAAGCGAAAATACTATTACTCATTACATCCAATCGCCGATGTTCGGAAGTGAATAGGTAATGATCGAATATGTGTTTTGCCATGCATGTGAAATCAGCTTTTGGCGGATGTCGACAGTGCTGACGATGTACGCCCAATACGAAACAGCTTCACAATCCGGAGCAAAATGCACTTCTAGTGTTCATACATAAGCGTTGCGATAGAATGATGTGTTTGCTTCTGCATTTGAGACCATATACGCCGATCGCTACTTAGTACTAAGAACTCAAAATAGCGTCATCTTCCGAAGTTCAAATGTCGTCGTCTTCGAGGCTCGTTGTGCGCCCATCTTCTTTCAAAAGCGTAACTAATTCCATAGAGTCATCTTTGCAGCTACCCAATCTCGACAAAAGTTCCAGCGCAGTCTGTCCATGCCTGTTGGGCGAGCTCATGTTGACACCCTTATCCCTCAAGAGCAAAACATCCAGGACCACGTCTGCAGCTGAGTAGCAGCTTTCAGCAACGTACTTACGAACTGTGAGATGAATCAAACTTTCTCTGTACCTGAGAAACCATTTGGCAAAACAGTCGTCTTCAAACTCGCGTAGCACAACTTGCCTCCAGCTCCATATTGGCAATGAGTTGAAGGCAATCTTGACCAATGCGACGTCCGATGGTTTGGGAAGAGGCAGGTGTGTAAGTATATCGTAGAGTTGTCGGTCCTTGTGCTTGAACGCGACCCTGTAAGCCAGTTCAGCCGCATCGGGCGAGATCTGCTTGACGTGCTGCCACCACCAGGTTTGATAGGAATCCTCACACCACTTTAGGAACATTTCGTCCTCCTGTCCTTGATGTTGCCACCCCGCATTATGTTTATTCGCCTCCCACAGTGGCGAGGTCTTACACCAGCAAATGAAGGCTTCGTCCACCTCCGTCTCATGGATTCTCGCCCCATTCTCGCATAGAAAGTCAAAAAGCCATTTTGGCTTGGCTTTGTTCTCATATAAGACATAGTACAACGGTGAAGGCAATTCTGGAGCCGGTGTTCTGAGATTCAAGCCTCTATCGACCAAGTCGCTCAACAGTTCCTTGACTAATCTTCGTGCCAGGGGATTTTCATGATCGGGAGACGTACTAGCCAGGACTATTTCGTTAACCACATTTGTAATCGCGTACCAGCTGCTGGTTCCGTGGACATCTGCATGGTGGTCCAGGAAGAGGTAGATCAATTCTCTCATGTTCGGTTGGTTGATGGGATCGCGGGCGTAGATCTTCACGGCAATTACAAGCAAAAAGGCTCCTTCTGGATCGATACTGGCTCCCAACTCCACGAATTTCCGAAGACAATTTATCGGTTGTCCCATTCTGTGCTGAGACATATTCGAATGGTACGGGGTTGACAGCATGCCAAGGTACAGAGGCGTAAATGGGGTTAATGGATCAGTTCTTGCCTCCTTGTCTGCCCCGCATTCTACCGCAATCTGCATGCCTTGGGTGCAACCCTGGGTGACGGCGACGTGAAGTGGTGTGAATTGACATTCCCCTGGGCAGGGCTCATCGATATATTCACGAAACCCGTCAAAAAGACATTTCCATTGGCGATAATCCGTGGTCCGGTCGGCAGCCGCGAAGTGCAGGATAGGCATGACTTTGGGATCATTGTCCGCATCGAAAATCCAGGCTTCACGGCCGGCTCCATACTCGACAAGGAGCATGCACATGTCGGGGTCGCTCTTGAGGAAGGCCAGGAAAATAGGAAACGCCGGACCGAACTGGTCATAGCGGAAGACATATTTGAAGTAGTAGACTCTTTCCAAGAATACCTCTGAGCCCATTGATCTCCAGAGCAGGGGCGAGCAAGCGATTGTGAGGCTTGCTTTCATGTCCAGGAGCGTTTTCGTGAGGCGCACGTTCCCCAAGAACACGGCGAAATGTAGGGCAGTCGACGTGTCGTACATTGTCTCGTCTTCGTCATCTGATCGTTCTTCATCCGATCGTGAAAGACGCGGCTTGACAGCGTCAATCTGGCCTCCCCACCGACGAGAAATGTCCAGCGTCCGGAGTGCGGAGTCAGTTGTCTCCTCGTCAACTGCATGGGCAGCCATCCATTTGATTGCAAACGAGTTGTTCTCCCTGGAATCACGTTTATAAAGCTCCTCCATAGCAACTTCGTGCCACGCTCGGCAACTCTGGGCTAGGCGAGAAAGCGACTCCTGTGTACTGATGGAAGATATGATATTGTTTTTCATCTCCGGTGGGAGAAGGACCATAGGGCAAGCCGGCTCCTCCGTATTCCGTTCCCAGGCCACAAAACGCGCCTCACGCGTAGCGGAATCCATATTGGCGATAAGTGGCCGCTCTGTTCGCTCGATGGTCAGATTGACAGATATTGTCGTCGAGGTCTGAGGATGCCAGATATGGGGGCCAAAAAAGTGTTGTCGCAACGGAATCACTCGGCGTGGTGCTCGAAGTTCTCGTGTCGAAAAACGCGATCACCTGGTGAAGTAAGAGATAAGAAGCAGAGAAAATGTAGCAAGAGCTGAATGGCTTCTATGTACATGAAAGTTCTTGACAGCGAAATCGCTCGTAGCAATTCGTGTGAGAAGTTTGGCAGACAGTGTCGCGTGAGTGGCACAAGAATTAGGTATCACTGTATCATGCTTATTTTTAGAGAGGGGTTGGCCAGAACTGTTGGGTCCTTGCTCCGGTATCGGTGAACCACCCTATTACCCCGCAGTTCCGATATTTGTCATCGCGAGAACACTATTTGTGGCTTTCTGGATTCGCATGTTTCTCTTGCTGTTCTTTATTAGTTATGTACACGCTGTTCTGCTGATTACCTAGGCATCTAGAGAGATCGCACGAGACATCCGCAGTTCAACACATCGGAGGCCAGTTTGGGCATTTGCTTAAAGTAGTTGAGGGAGCCCATTGAGGATAGGAAAAGAGAGAAGGAGAAGGGAGGCTGTTGGGGTTTTGCCATGCTTTAGGACTCAGTTCCCATCACGAGGATAGTGAATTGAGTCTCGTTCTCGGTATCTTCCCATTTCGAGTCTGGTGGATCGTGTCAGATCTATCGGTCGCCCTCCACTGGCCCTATCTCAATGAGCTGTGATTCCGTTCTTCGTCCGTCAGGACATCCGTTCGACCTTGGTCCGGGTTTCCATCTTTTCCAGCTTTCCGACCTCCGAGATTTTCTGAGGGATTGTGATGAGGAGTTTATAACGCTTGAAGCGATCTTTCGACGCGCCTTGTGCCGCAGGGTGGGCCAGCAGCAAGAAAGGGGTTGCTGTTGAATCTCCATGAATCTGTAATTACTTTCACGGAGTTGCGCAATACGAGCTGTAACAGAATTAGGTGTATCCGCTGACAAACAGCAACTCAAGCCTCATGTGCTGGTAGTCAGACTTAAAAACGACATGTGCTTGCGAGACGAGGAAAATCGGTACCTCATCGTCGCTGACTACTGGTAACACAGTGTATAGATTCTCGATCGAGACTCTTCAACAAACCCTTACGCGGAGTCCAGCAAATGCGGCTACTTCGGTTCCTGAGATGAAAGATATTGGTTGTCTACCGTGAATATGAAATCAAAACCTAAGCTCAAAACACAAGCGCAAACCCCGGTCCGAGAACACCGCACCTTCGTATTTGCATTGGGCCCATGCAGAAACCCTCTTTTTTTAAGCCAAGAGGTATGAAAAAAGACACCGTAGCGAAGACAATCATTGTCAAAGCTGTGCAGCTTGCAGGTTGAGACCAGAACTATCATGGTACAACTCAAGCTCGCTTCTCCTGCCCAGACAAGTTGACAACAATGTCAAAATAAACTCGCAGTTGACAACTGCCTATCCAAAACAAAGTCACTTCCAAAAGCAAGCGCTGCGTCATAGTGATGCTTTCGCTTCTGGGTGTAAAGCAGCAGCCCAATCGCTCCATATAAACTCGAAATGACGTTGTGTCCAGGTGTCGATATGTTCGCGTGTCGTCGTATACAGATATCGCCAAGTTCGAGGACACTCAGGTTCGGATATCGTCGTGTTCGAGCGCCGTCGCGCTGGAGACCGAACACTCACTGATCCTTTAGGCCAGTTCCTGCACCTTGTGCACCTTCCCTTCCAAAAGCGCGTTTGAGTCGCGTCTGCGGCTGAGTAGTCCCCTACTTCGATGAACAGACGGACCGAGGTCCGTGAGGTGAATCATTTTTCGCCGCGGTTGAGAGACCATGTAGCAAAAAAGTCGTCTTCAAACTCGATTAGCACAACTAGCCTTCAGATCCATGGCTGCAAGGAGACGAAGGCTAGCTTGACCTGTACGATGGTCTAGGAAGAGGCAGGTGTGTAAGTATATCGTAGAGTTGCCGCCTTTCATCGAACGCTTCTTTGTAAGCCATAGAGATCATGAAGGGCGAGATGTGCTTAACGTGCTGCCACCACCAGGCGTTGTAAGGGTGCTCACACCACTTTTGGAAGATCTCGTCCTCCTGCCCCTGATGTTGCCACCACGCATCATATTTGTTATCCTTCCACAGTCGCGGGGTCTGACACCAGCAAAGAAATGCTGAGTCCACCTCGTCTTCATGGATCATCGCCCCCTTTTCGAATAGCAAGTCGAAAAGCCATTCAGTCTCGGAATTACAAAGATGTAAGACGCGGTACAATGGTGAAGGAAAGCCCGGCGCAGGAATTGAGAGATTCAAGCCTCTCTCGACCAAGTCGATCAACAACTCTTGAAGTAATCCTAGTGACGGAGGATCATCATCTTCATCTTCATCATCGTCGAAGATACCGCCGATTATTGAGTTTACGATGCTTTTGTTTGGCTCGAGGATGGTTCTGTTAACATCTGCATGGTGTTCCAGGAGGAAGTAGATCAGGGACCTTATTCCCGGGCTCTGGGCGGGAAACAAGACGTAGTGCTTCACGACAAGCCCTATTAAAGAATCTCCCTCTGGATCGACGTTGCCTCCCAAATCCACAAGTTTCCGAAAACACCTCGTGTGCTCTTCAAACAGCTTCGGATCCGGAATCGTACAGTATAAGAGTTCCCTAATGCCCAAAGACAGGGGAGTAAACAAGTCACCATCTCTTGACTCCTTGTCTGCCCCGGTCTCCACCGCAATCTGCATGCCTTGGGTGCAGGCGTTTTTAAGGGCGATGTGAAGTGGTGTTGATCGAGATTCTCGTGGGCAGGGCTCGTTGATGTATTCGCGGAACCCGTCAAAAAGACATTGCCATTGCCGATAATCCGTGGTCCGATCGGCTGCCGCGAAGTGCAGGATTGGCATAATCTTGTCCCCAGTGTCGGAGTGGATAATCATGGCTTCACGCCCGGCTCCATGCTCCAAAAGAAGCTTGCACATGTCGAGGTCGCTCTTTAGAAAGGTCAGGAAAATAGGAAACGCCGGGCCAAAATGGACATTACTGAAGACATATTTGAAGTAGCCGACTCTTTCCAAGAATTCCTCTGAGCCCATTGTTGTCCAGAGCAGGGGCGAGCAAGCGATTGTGAGGCTTGCTTTCATGTCCAGGAGCGTTTTCGTGAGACGCACGTTCCCCAAGAAGACGGCGAAATGGAGAGCAGTCGACGTGTCGTACATTGTCTCGTCTTCGTCATCCGATCGTGCTTCATCCGATCGTGAAAGATGCGGTTTGATAGCGTCAATCTGGCCTCCCCATCGACGAGAAATCTCCAGAGTTCTGAGCGCGGAGTCAGTTGTCCGGTCATCGACTGCATGGGCAGCAATCCATTTGATGGCGAACGACGTGTGCTCCTTGGCGTCCCTGGCGTAAAGTTCCTGAGTAGCTGGGCCATACCAAGATCGGCAACTCTTGCCCAGGCAGGAAATCGACTTCTGTGTACTGAGGAAAGACATGATTTTGTTTTGTATCTCTGGTGGAAGGAGGACCATAGGGCACGCCGACTCCTCCTTATTCCGTTCCCGGGCCGTAACAAACGCCTCACGAGCAGGAGAACCCATAGTGGCCAAAAACTGGTCGTTTTCTGTTGGCATGCTGGTCAGGTTTTGTCCTTGAGGATGCCAGACATGGGGACCGAAGCGTTGTCGCAGGGGAGTCACTCGGCGCGATACTTGAAGTTGTCGTGTCGAAAAACGCGATCTCTTCGTAAAGTAAGTGATGGGAAGCTTGAGAGGCAGCACTAATAACAGCTGATCACATTGTCTTTCCGTAGGTACCTACATGTATGATGTGGAGTCTCAGCACAAATTGAATCGCTCGTCGCAATGCGCATGAGAAATTTGCAGACAGTCTCGGGACTCTCGGGTGAGCGGCAAGAGATAATCGTACTTGGGAGGGGGTCGTGATTAAGTGAAGTTTTCGCGTTCAAAGTTACAATCGTGTGCACTTGTTGTAACGTTGCAACTTGCAGGTTGCGTCACGAGTATCCCTGTCCGGCGCCGTGCTTGTCTTGCGGGGTTAATATTCGCAGCCGTACACGGTACCCGGTACATAGACGGTGTGAAGATCACAAGTGAAGAGGTTGATTGAGGGACCAAGTACAGGAACTAGAATTGGAGAGAGATCCGGAGAGCTATAAACCCGTATGACTGAGGTTCACTCGACGCAGCCTTTCATGGCCAGATTCTAACACATTCGTCTCCCACAGTGGCGAGGTCTCACACCAAGAAAGAATGGCTGAGCTCACCTCGTCTTCATGCACCGTTGCCCCAATCTCGCACAGCGAGTCGACGAGCCATTGTAGCCTGTATTTACAATGAACCAAGACCCGGTACAATGGTGAAGGCAATCAAGTTGAATCACGGCGCAGAAATTGTGAGATTCAAGCCTCGATCGAGACCAAGTCGCTCAACCACTCTTTGAGTAATTCTCGTGACGGAGGATTGTCAACAAATCTGTCGCAGGGCCTATGTACCATTCACATCACCTGACACCGGTTTATGTTATTATACCCCTCTGACCTCAAAACGCCACGGTTGGTTTGTGGACAATGACCGCCACAATTGTGCACGGTCTTGAAACTTTCACTTTCAAGATTTACTTCTCTCAAACCTGGCACGATAACAACAGTCTCTCACGACTTCGTCATTATCGCACCATTTCTTAGACATCGCTCAAGAGTCAATATTCAGTCACGCATGACTGTATCATCTGATACTTTAAACTTATACTTATTATAGTGCATGAGACAATATCCGAGTCTTACATCCGAAGCACCTTTGTATAAGCCTCATCGTCATATTTGACCGGCTTAGAAACCATCATTATGTTAATGAGAACCTTGAGAGGTTTCTGTTCTCATGTAAATGACAGAACGCAATAAATTAATAATCGACTGTGGCCAGTGGTCTCACTCTGAGTCCTCGGGGAGAGCCACCGATAATATAGTACAGAACGTCCCCCTATGTGCTGCTCATCCGTCCCCGGCAGCCGGCTGCTGGCCTGTCACACCGTACACGTGTGGACATACTGGTCCCACTGTAGACATGCATCATCATGCATTACAGAAACGGCACGGAGCTCAGCTCCGATCACACTTGCCTACTGCAGACATCCCGCATACGTCATTGAGAGTATTCGCATTTGCCGAAGCGGCACGGAGCTCACACCCAATCACACTTGCCTACTGCGGACGTCCCGCATACATCATTGAGGGTATTCGCATTGTCGACCGATTGCACTTGCCTACTGCGGACATTCCGCATACGTCATTGAGGACATTCTCGGCACGATATCATCTCCGAGCCAGCAGGAAGCGGAGGAGAGTCATTCAGGAGACCAGACATGTTAGTCTGGCATTCATGTATATATAGATGGTAGAGTCGCCCTCTCATTACTCAAGGCTTGGGGACAACTGAGCCCATCAGAGTCCTTTTGAGAGCCAAAGCCGACTATTGTGTTTCGTCTCGATCATTTCTATCGTTCCAAGCCCCGTGAAATCGGCCCTTGTCACAGGGCCTGAATATCCCGAGTATCCTCAGAAGGCCAAAGCTCTCTGCTCAGGCCTCCGTGCCTCCCACTCCTGCGCCCTATACTAGGTGTGCGGCGCACGCCGAATGAGTAGCGAACTCCAATAAGTCGCCTGTCGGCGACTCGGAGGAAGCCAGCCATTCCCCAAGTAGCCGGCGGCCCCGAAGGACGCAGCTTCTGAGGAGCCAATAACTCAGGAGAAGCCGGCAACCTCGAGTGACGCACGCCAGCTCGGGGTGCAATGTCTCCAGGCCGGGAGGTGTGCCGCGTGCGTACGGTCGCGATATTGTGCAGGACCGTGTGACACGGGTCACACCGCCAGTAGATGCGGCTGCTTGGGCTCCTTATCCGTAGATGAAGGCATACTTTTTGCGACCCGTTTATGTCAAATCCAACACCAAGTCCAAAACACGGGGGCAAACCTGGTCCGAGAAGCATCATCATCGTATTTGCATTCGCCTCATCCAGAAATTGCATGTCCTAAGATCAGATCATCAGACGTATAGTAAAGGAGGGCCTAGCAAAGAAGATCATCGTTAAAGCTGTACAGCGTGTAAGGTAAGACCAGCGCTGTCATGATCCAACTCAAGATCGCGCCCATCGCTAATGAACGGATCAGAATGAACTTCAGTTTATGACGGATGGCCTATTCGCGCTGCTGCTGCGTCATGGTAAGTTTTTCGCTTCTGAGTGAAAAGCAGCAGGTTGATCGCACCATATGGACCAAAATGGACGTTGTGTTCACGTGTCGTCCGCTTCGGATATCGTCATATTCGAATGCCGTTGCGTTGACGTCCGAATACTCATTGGGCCCTCAGGCCAGTTCCTGCACCTTTTTTGCCTTCCCCTCCAAAAGCGCTACTAATTCCATGATGTTATCCTTGGAGCTACCCCATTCCAACAAAACTTCCAAGGGAGTCTTCCCATTATTGTTCCTGGAGGTCATGTCCGCACCCTTGTTTCTCAAGTGCAAAATATCCCGGATCGCGTCTGCGGCTGAGTAGTCCCCTACATGAACGAACACATGGACCGTGAGGTGGATCATGTTTTCTCCGCATTCCATAGACCATGTGGCGAGGAAATCTTCTTCAAACTCGCGCAGCACAACTAGCCTCCAGATCCATGGCTGCAAGGACACGAAGGTCGAGAGAGCCGCCGTCTGGACGAATATGTCATCCAATGGTCTAGGAAGGGGCAGGTGTGTAAGTATATCGTACAGTTGTCCGTTTTGCTTGAACGATTCCCTGTAAGCCAGTGAGACCAATGAGGCCGAGAACTGCTTGACGTGCTGCCACCACCAAGCGTTGTAAGGGTGCTCACACCATTTGAGAAAGATTTCGTCCTCCTGCCCCTGATGTTGCCACCACGCATTGTATTTATTCGTCTCCCACAGTCGCGTGGTCTCACACCAGGAAAGGAAGGCTGAGGCAACCTCGTCTTCATGGATTGTCGCCCCATTCTCGCAGAGAAAGTCGAAAAGCCATTCCGGCGTGGCTTTTTTGCGAAGTAAGACGCAGTACAATGGTGAAAAGGATCCCGGGTACGGTATTTTGAGATTCAAGCCTCTATCGACCAAGTCGCTCAACAACTCCTTGAGGAATGCTTGTGTCGGAGGCTCGTGATCGTACTCGAGGATCTCAATGACTATGTCGTGTGCCACGTTTGTATCTCGCCAGTCACTACCTGTTCCGGGGATATCTGCGGGGTATTCCAAGAGGAAGTATATTAGGTGCCTCATGTCCGGGCGCTTGTCGAGGAACGAGGTGTAGTACTGCACAGTGCACGGCCAACCCAATTAAAGAGATTTCGTGTGGATTGCCGCTGCGTCTCAAATCCACAAATTTCCGAAGACACCTCGCGTGCTCTTCAAACGGCTTCGGATCCGCAATTGAAAGGTGTGGGAGTCCTATCATGCCCAACGTCAGAGGTCCACTAACAGCATCATTTCTTGACACCTTCTCTGCCCCGGACTCCACCGCAATCTGCATGCCTTGGGTGCAGCCGTTCATCATGGCGACTTGGAGTGGTGTGCATTCCAATCGTCCTGGGCCAGGCTCATCAATATATTCGCGAAACCCGTCAAAAAGACATTGCCACTGGCGATAATCCGTGGTCCGGTCGACAGCCGCGAAGTGCAGGATAGACATGATGATGTCTTTAGAGTTACCGTACATGTAGACCATCATAGCCTCACGACCAGCTCCATGATCGATAAGAAGCTTGCACATGTCGGGGTCGCTCCGGAGGAAGGCCAGGAAAATAGGAAACGCCGGGCCGAAACCGCATTCGTCGAAGACTTCCTGGAAGGACTTGACTCTGAGCAAGACTTCCTCTGCGCCCATTATCTTCCAGAGCAGGGCTGGGCAAGGGATTGTTAGACTTCCTTCCATGTCCAGGATCGTTTTCGTGAGGCGCTTATTCCCCAAGAAGACAGCGAAATGTAGGGCAGTCGACGATTCGTACATTGATTGGTCTTTATCCGATCGTTGTCTATCCAATTCTGAAAGACGCTTGACAGCGTCAATCTCGCCTCCCCACCGACGAGAAGTCTCCAGAGTTCTGAGCGCGGAGTCAGTTGTCTGCTCGTCAACTGCGTGAGCAGCCATCCATTTGATCGCAAACGACCTGTGCCTCTTGGCATCCCTGGTGTAAAGCTCCTCAGTGGCGGTCTCATACCAAGCCCGGCAACTCTGGCTTAGGCGAGAAAGCGACTGCTGTGTGCTGATGTAAGACATGATTTGGATCTTCATCTCTGGTGGGAGAAGGGCAATGAAGGACCTCGACTCGTCAGGTTCCCGCTCCCGGGCCGTTAGACGCGCCTCACGAGCAGCTAAATCCATATTGGCGAAATACTGGTCGTTGTTTGTTGGCTTGCTCGTCAGGTGATGGGATCACAAAGGAAGGCGTTTTCGCAGCGAAGTCACTCGGTGCGACGCCGAAATCTTCGTGTCGGGAAACGCGGTCGCCTTGTAAAGTTGATGAGAAGCGCGAAAAAAACACTGCCGACAGCTTTTTACACATAGGTTCTTGGCAAAACTTGAATCGCTCGTGGTAATAAGCATGGGGAGTTTGACCGGTGTCGGGGGAGTGTCAAGAGAATCGTTGTACTCGGGGAGAGGTTGGTAGTACGTTGGTGACTGAGTCAACTTTCCGCCTTGAAAAATATCATGCGGATTCTGCTGATGCACGTGTTACAAGTTACAACTTACACCCGTGCACAACAGTCACGACTAAATATTACATCCCTTTCATTGGCTGCAGCGTCGTCCGCCCGAGCGAACCCGTCGCGACTCGCGAAAGCATTACATGTATCCTTGTCCGACGCCATCGCTAAGTGTTTGTATAATGCAGAAACCTGTCATTGTGACTTCTACACGGATGCGCAACGTTGCGAAGTGACTGCGACTTCTTCATGGGTGGAGGAAAAATTGGTCATCTATCGAGTCGTTCTGTCTGGAAATATGAAACCCGACGGGCGCGCGCGAGGTCCAAACGAAAGGTTGCTGGGATAGAAGCCCAAAGAATAATGCAGTCACCTGTGCCAGAACCCCGTTTGTAAGCTCAAACGCGACATTGGGTACATAGTAACGGGCAGCTTACTTATTACTGAAGAAGAAGGCCATCGACGTTCTGCGAGATTCCCCTTTGCTCAACGGTGACCGTCCACACCAATGCACCTTTCAAACGGAACTTCCCTATGGCTACCTGGGCCACCAATATCTGCACTGGAGGACGTTCGACCCGGGCTCTCGTCCTAGGCTTCTTCACTGACCTCCTCCACGTCCGCCTACTCCTCACTGCTCAGGGTTTCGTTTCTACCTTGCTAGGTGACGAACATGTAACCACCTTCCTCGACTGAATCCATGTCCCATGCAGGTTGTTCAGAACTTTGATGTTCCTGTACCCTGTAGCATTCGCGACGTGACACCGGCCGGAGTCGACTCAAACACTCAACCACGAACAAGTTCACCGCGCGTTCCGAGCCGTCCATTGTCTCTAATGTAAAATCCAGTGCAGTCGACATCCCAACAAAAGCCTAATTTTCATTCTGATTCCATGGGGAGCGACCGGGCCGTTTACTTGGACATCCAGAAGCGAATACATCATAATTTCGCGATGCTTGTGTCTGGAAGTTGATATTGCTTTGGATCGGGAACCTGTTTTGAATCGAGAGTTCGTTGTCTACCTACCGAAAATTTAGTTTGAATAGGTCTTCTGCGGCGCACGTGAAATCGGGCTTGGGCTATGTGGACAGCGCGGACAACGTACCTACGGGCCACAATACGAAACAGCTGCCAAATCTGAAGAAAATTCGCTTGCAGAAACAAGCGCCCCAATGTCATGATATTGTTTCTCCCTAAATTTAGAACTAGGAAGGTTGATCGCTCCCCATGAAACATCGTCATGTTCGAATGTCAAGGACGATTACTCCTATGAGCTCCAGAAATATCTCCTTTCAATGTCGTCATCTTCAGACGTCGTCCTGAATACATTGCTTGCGCATCTCCTCATCCAAAAACCCTACGAATTCCATGTAGTCATCCTTGGGACAGGTACCCAAACTCAACAAGAGTTCCAGTGGAGTCTGTGTCAGTTCGTTTTTTTGGTTCATCTCCACACCCTTATCCCTCAAGTGCAAAACATCCAGGATCGCGTCTGCGGCTGAGTAGCAGCTATGATCATAGTATTTACGGACCGTGATATGAATCATGTTCTCGCCGTCGTCCCAACACATGGTAGCAAGAAGATTGTCTTCATACTCGCGTTGCACAACTTCTCTCCAGCTCCATGGCTGCTCGGAGCTGAGGGCTAAGTCGATGATGTCGTCGTCCGGTGGTGCAGTAAGGGGCAGGTGTGTAAGTATATCGTAGAGCTGTCTGCTGGTTACGTTGAACGCTATATCGTAAGCGTGTGTGACCGTTTGAAGCGATATCTGCTTGACGTGCTGCCACCACCAGGCGTTGTGAGGGTGCTCACACCACTTTAGAAAGATTTCGTCTTCCTGCCCCTGGTGTTGCCACCACCCATCATATTCATTCGTCTTCCACACTACCGAGGACTGACACCAGTAAAGGAAGGCTGTGTTCACCTCATCTTCATGGATTGTCGCGCCCTTCTCGCAGAGCAAGTCGAAAATCCATTTCTCTATGTCATTTTCATTTGCGAAGACGAGGTACAATGGTGAAGGCAATCCCGGTGCCGGTGTTGTGAGATTAAAGCCTCTATCGACCAAGTCGATAAACAACTCCTTGAGCAACTCTTGCGTCGGAGGATCTTGATCTTTGATGCGATGCATAGTCTTAATTATTTCGTTTAACACGTTCGTATTTTGCGGACCAAGGGTTCCGTGGATATCTGCATGGTGGTCCAGGAGGAAGTCGATCACGTGCCTCATGAAAGGGTAGTCGAAGGCAAAGGGGGCGTAGTACTGCACGGCAAGCACCAGGACAGAGTCCCCCTCTGGATTGACATTGGCTCCCAACTCCACAAATTTTCGAAAACACATCGTGCGCTCGTCCAACGTTCCAGAATCCGAGTCCTCATTTTGTGGGATTCCTGTAATGCCGACTGACAGAGGCGTACGTGAGAAACCATCTCTTGCCTCTTTATCTGCCCCGTACTCCACCGCCAGCTCCATACCTTGGGTGCAGCCGAACTTTAGGGCGATGTGAAGTGGTGTGAGTGCATCTCTTCGTGGCCAGGGTTCATCGATGTATTCGCGAAACTCTTCAAAGAGACATTGCCACTGGCGATAATCCGTGGTCGGGTCAGCAGCCGCGAAATGCAGGATAGACATGGCTTTGGATTTACGGTACAAGTAGACCATCATAGCCTCGCGACCGGCTCCATGCTCGATCAGCAGCTTACACATGTCGGAATCGCTCTGTAGGAATGCCAGGTAAATAGGAAACGCAGAGTCGAAAGGGTCTTCCTCGAACATTTCCTGGAAGTCTCTGAATTTTCGCAAGACTTCCTCTGAGCCCATTGTTTGCCATAGCAGGGATGAGCAGGGGATTCTGAGACTCGCTTTCATGTCCAGGAGCGTTTTAGTGAGGCGCACGTTCCCCAAGAATACGGCGAAATGAAGGGCAGTCGACGTGTCGTACATTGTCTCGTCTTCGTCATCCGATCGTGCTTCATCTGATCGTGAAAGACGCGGTTTGACAGCGTCAATCTGGCCTCCCCACCGACGAGAAATCTCCAGCGTTTTGAGCGCGGAGTCAGTTTTCTGTTCGTCAACAGCATGGGCAGCCATCCATTTGATGGCGAACGATCCGTACTCCTTGGCGTCCCTGGTGTAAAGTACCTGAGTAGCGGGACCATACCAAGCTCGGCAACTCTGGCCTAGGTTGGAAAGCGACTGCTGTGTACTGATGTAGGACATGATTTGGATCTTCGTCTCTGGTGGGAGAAGGGCCATAAGGCTCTTCGACTCGTCTGGTTCTCGCTCTCGGGCCGTTACACGCGCCTCACGAGCAGCTAAATCCATATCGGCGAGAATGGGTCGCCTTGTTGTTGGCTTGATGGTAAGATTTTGTCGGACAAGGGGCCCGGGGGCACAAAATTGTATTGTTCGCAGCGGATTCACTTAACGTTTCACAGTCTGATACTCCAGACATCTGTGCCGAAAAACGCGGTTGCCTCGTAAAATCCAATGATGTGAAGCAGCATGAAGGACCAAAATGCCTTGACGCGAAGCTGTGACAGGACGCGCCAAAAGAACAGCCGCCCCTAGCTTCTTTCAGCGTCTCAGATACTTTTGACCAATGAGAGTAGAGGCGCCGGGAAGCCCCACACCGTAGGAGGAGGTACCTCCTAGGCACCCTGGTCCCTGTTTAGTCGGGTTGCATCTTGGTTGTCGGACGTCAGCGTCTCTTCTTGGTTGGTATGCGATCCGGTGGGCCAGAAGGTTCTAGATGGTTGCCAGAGTTCTGTGGGTCACCAGGCCCTGCGTTGGACCAACCAGACGTTTGTTCTCCCTTGACGAGATTGTCCGGCATCGCACGAGAGGCTTTGGCCATATAAAAGACTGTTCACCCTCTTGCTCAGTTTTAGGTAGGGATGTTATGCGAGTTTAGTTCTTCAGTTCTAGTTGTCAGGTCTTGTAGTACTCCAGGGAGGACTGCTGTCTTTTGAGTCTTTACCGTCGATCGTCGTCTTTGTGTTGTGTGCAGTTGAGGTCTTGTGAGGACCTTTGCTGCCTGTTGCATCCACCGTCCTCTCCTCTATTTTCTGTCCCTCACTTCCGTCCAGAACGAAACGGCCTTTGTCAAGATCGCCTAGAGCAATTATCGCATAATTGACGAGCTGCGTCTGCAGTGCTGCACCCTACGTCAGGATTGGTTGTGGTTCTTTCTCTCAGACGCTCTTGATCTACGGTCCTTGGTCGAAGTAGATCGCGGCTTATCGACTACTCGTCTGCTATTGGGTTAGCAGCAGAAGCCGATACTGTCATTCAATTGCAGGTGCATGAGACCGCAAGTCTACAATAGGCAATTATGCTTGGCCACAGAAGGAAGTTTTCTGATTAATTAAAACTGCGTGTAGCTGTTCCTGTCACAATACCCTGAGTCCGAAGTCGTGTGTATAACTTGATGTGCATAGATGCATAGCTAATCAGGAGCCCAGCCAAGCAACTGTTTCATGCTTTTATGCTCGGAGTTGCGGTTATACAATACTCACATCAGGCACTCCAATGGGTCAAGACTCAAGCGATAGATCGCAGGCGGGCCTGAACGTTGACCAAGCCCGGCTCCTATCCACAATATGAGGACATTCATGCTATAAAACTTCCGGCCCGAACCGTCGTAAAAGCATAGCGTCCTATAGCTAAGCGTTTGTATATTGCGGAATCTGTGATCGGGATTTCTACACAGACGCTTGCACATAGTTAAGCAAATGCGCTGTTGGGATATATTGCGACTTCTTCACAGGCCAAAAAAAATAGTCATCATCGAGAAATCGTGTCTGGAAAAAAACAATCAAACTCAGAGAGCAAACGCGGGAACAAAAAGAAAGGCTGTTGGGAAAGAAGTCCAAGCGATTTACAGACACAGTCGACCATGCTAGAAACCCGTTTCTAAGCTCAGACGCGACACAATGGGCAGCATACTGTAACTGAAGGAGAGGACCATCGACGCTCTGCAGCGGTCTAATTAATCCCTTGAGTACAAAAGTCAGCGCTGTCGACATCCCATCCAAAGTGACAAGCCCAATTTTGATTGGCATTCATGGGGAGAACTCGGACTTTCTGCTTGAAAATTCAGGAGCGAAAACATCATTATATGCATCGAAGCGCCTATGTGTGGAAGTGAATAATGCTTTGGATCGATAAGCTGTTTCGGATCGGTCAACCGGCTTTTTGGTTGGAATTGATGTTGTGCGGTGCATGTGACATCAGGCAGCATTTGGCTGGAGTCGGCAGCGCTAACAACACACTTCCAGTACGAAACAGCTTCCGAATCTGAAGAATAATCTTTTCTCTTCTGGTTTTAAGAGAAGAGAGGTCGACTGCTCCCTACGAACTCAAAATGCCGTGTTCAAGACCCGAATACTCACTGGACCCTCCTCAGGCCAGTTCCTGCACCTTTTGCACGTCTCCCTCTAAAAGCGCCACTAATTCCTTTGTGCCATTCTTGGAGCTACCCGATGCCAATAGAATTTCCAGCGGAGTCTGTCCATTACTGTTCCGAGAGGTCATGCCCGCACCCTTACTTCTCAAGTGCAAAATATCGCGGATCGCGTCTGCGACTGAGTAGCCCCCTACAAGAATGAAAAAACGGATCGTGAGATGAATCATGTTTTCTCCACGGTGGTAAGACCATGTGGCAACGAAGTTGTCGTCAAACTCGTGTAGCACAACTACACTCCAGCTCCACGACTGGAAGGAGTAGAGGGCTCCACTGACCAATAAGTCGTCCGCTGGTGCGGCAAGAGGCAGGTGTGTGAGTATATCGTAGAGTTGTCGGTCTTCGTACTTGAACGTTATTTTGTAAGCATTTTCAACCGCGATGGGCGAGATTCGCTTGATGTGCTGACACCACCAAGCATTGTAGGGACCCTCACGCCACTTTTTGAAGATTTCGTACTCCTGCCCTTGATGTTGCCACCACGCACTATTTTCATTATTCCTCCACCATTGTGGAATCTCACACCAGCGAATGAAGGATAAGCTCACCTCGCGTTCATGGATTAACGCGCCCTTCTCGCAAAGTAAGTCGGAAAGCCATTGTGCCTTGTCATCACAATTTTGACAATTTTGTAAGATGCTGTGCAATGGTGACGGCAATTTCGGCCCTAGTGTTGTGAAATTCAAGCCTCTATCGACCAAGTCGATCAATAAGTCCTTGATTAGCTGTCGCACCGGAGGATCTTCCGATTGGACCAGAAGAATACCCTGGATTATCTCGTATACCAAGTTTGTATCTTGCCAGTCGCGGGTTCCGTGGACATCCGCATGGTGGTCCAGGAGAAAATAGATCACGTGCCTCACGAAAGGGTAACGGACGGGATGGGAGGCGTAGCGCCGCACGGCAAGCACTAGGACAGAGTCTCCTTCTGGATTGAGATTGGCTCCCAACTCCACGAATTTTCGAAAACACATTGTGCGCTCGTCCAACGTTCCCGGATCCGAGTTCTCATCGTTTGGGATTACTATAATGCCGACGGACAGAGGCGTGCGTGAGATATCATTTTTTGCCTCTTTATCTGCCCCGTACTTTACCGCCAGCTCCATCCCTTGGGTACAGCCGACCTTGAGGGCGACGTGGAGTGGTGTGAGTGCATCTATTCGTGGCCAGGGCTCATCGATATATTCATGAAACTCATGGAAAAGACATTGCCACTTGCGATAATCCGTGGTAAGGTCGGCAGCCGCGAAGTGCAGGATAGATACGGCTTTAGGGCCAGTACAGGTGCTGACGAGCGTGGCTTCACGGCCAGCTCCGTTCTCGATGAGCAGCTTACACATGTCGGAATCGCCTTGTAGAAATGCCAGTAATATAGGAAACGCTGGGCCTAATTCTGAATGATATCTCCATAAGGCTTGCTGGAAGTATCTGACTCTAAGCAACAGTTCCTCTGAGCCCATAGATTCCCATAGTAGGGATAAGCAGCAAATTTCAAGACTCGCTTTCATGTCCAGGAGCGTTTTCGTGAGGCGCACGTTCCCCAAGAAGACGGCAAAATGTAGGGCAGTCGACGTGTCGTACATTATCTGGTCCTTGTCATCCGATCGTGCTTCATCCGATCGTGAAAGACGCGGTTTGACAGCGTCAATCTGGCCTCCCCACCGACGAGAAATCTCCAGCGTTCTGAGCGCGGAGTCAGTCCTCTGCTCGTCAACTGCATGGGCAGCCATCCATTTGATGGCGAACGAGTGGTTCTCCCTCGAATCCCGTTTATAAATCTCCTCATTGACGACCTCATTCCAAGCTCGGCAACTCCGGCCTAGACAAGAAAGCGACTCCTGTGTACTGATGAAAGACAAGACGTGTTTTTTCATATCTGGTGGGAGAAGGACCATCGTGCAGCTCGACTCCTCTGTATCCTGTTCTCGAGCCATAAAAAGCACCTCACGCGCAGCTGAATCCATATTGGCGATAGGCGGCCGCCCGGCGCGTTGGTGTTGGCTTGCTGGTCAAAATGTTTCGGCGAGGATGCCAAGATTGGGGGCCAAAAAAGCGTCGTTCTTTGCAGTTAACTCGCTCGGCGTGTTAGTTGAAGTTTTGACGTCGAAAAATACGATCATCTAGTAAAGTAAGTGATGAAGGAGCAGAGAAAATAGAACAACAGCTCATCCAATTGCTTTTACGTACATGAGAGGCCCCTGGCCTTGACAGAAGTGGAATCGGCCCCAGAAATGCGTATGAGAAGTTTGGAGACAATGCCCCGTGAGTGGCACGCCGCACGAGATAGTCGTACTTAAAGAGGGGGTGGTGATACGGAGTACATAATGATACCATCATATGCACATCATCACACCGCGGATGGGCTTGGTCATTTCTCGTCACAAAAAGCAACTCGCCGCACGGAACGTTAACGCTTGAGAGGTCAGAGTTACAACGGAGTGAAGATTGAAGACTGACACGTTGCGAGCCCGTTCTCTTACCTGCCTTCAATCTCACTGCCCCTTCTGCAATCTGCCGCCGCCATTGCAGGATCCAGCCGCTGATAATCTCGGCGTGTGCCAATGTTCCTGATAACTCAAGTGCAGACTTGGTCCCGAAATTTGAAAACAATGAAATAATGATCGCTCTCATGGGAACATTGACTTCCTGACTAGGGTCGTTGTCGATAGGACGCTCAATTGGACACCTAGTGTTTGGCAGTATCTGCTGCCGCAGCCCTCGATATAGCACTAATACCGCGATGCCATGATTGGCAGGCATTACCGGTCATTTCTTTTCTCTCGTCAGCTTCGACGTGTCCATGTACGAGCATTTGGGATAACCATGTTGTGACGCAATTCCTGGCCACCTTTCCTAACCTGCAGACGCTGAGTATTTATTGTAGATGCTTCCTGATAACCCGCTTTGCAAGGTTGTTGGTTGAGATACATACTGCGGCTCACCCATCTCAAGACCATCTACATGCCACTTGTGGATATCGATGACGAAGTCTATGCTCGGTTGAGGCAGACAGCACGCGACAAGGGCGTGCGATTGATCAAGCACCTCGATTCCTATAAATTACCAAGCCATTGCCAAAGCAATGGCCGGTGTCGCTGGAGGCGTAGGAGGCCGGCAGGCTATTGTCGCAGGCACAGGAATTGATTTGCGGCATTTTGACTTGGCTAGAAAGTCAAGGACCGGTGGACATTCACCATGAGTCCTGCGGCTTGCCCCGCTATAGGGTCGCACCTAAGACAGGCCTTCTGACTTCCGCAATTCCGCCATTTTTGTGTTCGATCTTCTTTTCAACCACATCACCTCTCAGTGCTTAACACCTGCTCAAGTGGTCTGAAACGAATGAAACATCGTCCAGATCATGCGTGTATATCATTCGAAACCAGGAAACTAAGCGAGACAGTCAGAGCTCTCATTTTGCGCGAAGTGAGGTCGGAAAGGTCGCGTCGCCGCCGATGCACCATGTCCACCAACATTGGGCCTATGTCTGTGTGATGTTTCAACGCCGGTTGACTTTACAAGGCCTAGATAAAACACTAGAATGTTGGCCTCTGAAGAAATGTGTGATTCAGAAGACTTGATATGTGTTTTTCATACTCGGACACGACCCCAGGATCACACATGAAACGCTTGTCAATTATCTGGGTGGGAAAATCTCCCAGAAAACAATGAACCAGATCGCCGATGCCCTTTTAGATCGCTAATTGAAGAAAAACCTTAAGTACTTACTTCAGCAACAAAAGAAAAACTTGATCAGCGGCTATCATTTCGTCAAGAATTGAAGAGAGTTGGTGAGCAATCGATATAGTTTTGGCCATTTGAAGACAGATCAGCTCGGAAATGTGCCACCTTACTCCGGACAATTCTCTATCACAAATTGCCAGTTCGAGTGCGAAATAATTGTAAGCAAGATGGTATATTCTTGAGCCTCTTGAGCCTCTCGGAAGACTCTTTTTTTTCAAATAGATCACTACATTCAAGCCAAACGCTGTAAGGTGGTTGCAACTTCTTCTGTCACTCAGTAACAACAGGTGCCTAGGTTCCTAACTGATCTTCAGTTGCCCCCCCGCAATAAAACCGCAAATGTTTCTCGCGCTCGATCGCGCCGTGTGATACACTTCCATCACATGAGTCGCTACTCGTATTGGTTTCTAACAACTGCCTTCAGACACTCACACGCCTCGATTGTACCCATCGTTCAACGCCTACAACAGTCAAAATAGACCATTCTGGCGGAGATAAATGATCTTCCGCAATCCTTTCTGGCAAGGTCAATCTTCGAGCGCAACCTCTCGAGTCTCTACACAATGAAAAGACATCATTATTTCGCGGTGCTTGTGTTTGGAAATTGATATTGCTTTGGATCGGGAACCTGTTTTGAATCGAGGGTTCGTTGTTTACCTACCGAAAATTTGGTTTGAATAGGTCTTCTGCGGCGCACGTGAAATCGCGCTTGGGCTGAATGTCGACGTCGATGACAACGTACCCATGCGTCACAATACAAAACAGCTTCCAAATCTGAAGAAAAATCCACTTACAGAAACAAGCGCCCCCATGTCATGATGTTTGTTTCCTGTGAATTGTACCTAGACCAGAAAGGCTGATCGCTCCCCATGACCTCAAAACGTCGTCATGTTCAAATGTCAAGGCCGACTACTCCTTTGAGCCCCAAAAACGTCTCCTTTCCATGTCGTCATCTTCAGACATCGTCTGAATACCCATGTTGCTTGCACATCTCCTCAAACAAAAATCCTGCAAATTCCATGTAGTCATCCTTGGGACAGGTACTCAATTTCAACAAGAGTTCCAGTGGAGTCTGTGTAAGTTCGTTTTTTTTGTTCATGTCCGCACCCTTATTCCTCAAGTGCAAAACATCCAGGATCGCGTCTGCGGCTGAGTAGCAGCTATGAGCATAGTATTTACGGACCGTGATATGAATCATGTTCCCGCCGTCGTCCCAACACATGGTAGCAAGAAGATTGTCTTCATACTCGCGTTGCACAACTTCTCTCCAGCTCCATAGCTGCTCGGAATCAAAGGCTAAGTTGATGATTTCATCGTCCGGTGGTGCAGGAAGAGGCAGGTGTGTAAGTATATCGTAGAGTTGTCTGCTGGTTCCGTTAAACGCTATTTCGTAAGCTTCTGTGACTGTTTGAAGCGATATCTGCTTGACGTGCTGCCACCACCAGGCGTTGTAAGGGTGCTCACACCACTTTAGAAAGATTTCATCCTCCTGCCCCTGGTGTTGCCACCACGCATCATATTCATTCGTCTTCCACACTACCGAGGACTGACACCAGTAAAGGAAGGCTGTGTTCACCTCATCTTCATGGATTGTCGCGCCCTTCTCGCAGAGGAAGTCGAAAATCCATTTTCCTATGTGATTTTCATTTGCGAAGACGAGGTACAATGGTGAAGGCAACCCGGGTGCCGGTGATGTGAGATCAAAGCCTCTATCGACCAAGTCGATCAACAACTCCTTGAGCAACTCTTGCGTCTGAGGATCTTCATGTTTGATGCGATGCATAGTCTTGATTATTTCGTTTAACACGTTCGTATTTTGCGGACCCAGGGTTCCGTGGATATTTGCATGGTGGTCCAGGAGGAAGAAGATCAGGTGCCTCATGAAAGGGTGATCGAAGGCATCGGGGGCGTAGTACTGCACGGCAAGCACCAGGACAGAGTCTCCCTCTGGATTGACATTGGCTCCCAACTCCACAAATTTTCGAAAACACATCGTGCGCTCGTCCAACGTTCCAGAATCCGAGTCCTCAATATGTGGGATTCCTGTAATACCGACTGACAGAGGCGTACGTGAGAAACCATCTCTTGCCTCTTTATCTGCCCCGTACTCCACCGCCATCTCCATACCTTGGGTGCAGCCGACCTTTAGGGCGATGTGAAGTGGTGTAAGTGCATCTCTTCGTGGCCAGGGCTCATTGATATATTCACGAAACTCATGAAAAAGACATTGCCACTGGCGATAATCCGTGGTCGGGTCAGCAGCCGCGAAATGCAGGATAGACATGACTTTGGGGTTCGTGTCGGGGTCTAAGATCATGGCTTCACGGCCGGCTCCATGCTCGATCAGCAGCTTACACATGTCGGAATTGCTCTGTAGGAATGCCAGGTAAATAGGTAACGCAGAGTCGAAAGGGTCTTCCTCGAACATTTTCTGGAAGTCTCTGAATTTTCGCAAGACTTCCTCTGAGCCCATTGATTCCCAGAGCATGTATGAGCAGGGGATTCTGAGACTCGCTTCCATGTCCAGGAGCGTTTTCGTGAGGCGCAGATTCCCTATGAAGACGGCGAAATGTAGGGCAGTCGAGGTTTCGTACATTACTTTATCCGATCGTTGTGTATCCCATTGTGAAAGACGCTTGACAGTGTCGATCTGGCCTCCCCACCGACGGGAATTCCCCAGCGTCCTGATCGCGGAGTCAGTTTTCTGCTCGTCAACTGCGTGAGCAGCCATCCATTTGATCGCGAACGACCCGTACTCCTTGGCGTCCCTGGTGTAAAGTTCCTGAGTAGCGGGACCATGCCAAGCTCGGCAACTCTGGCTTAGGCGAGAAAGCGACTGCTGTGTGCTGATGTAAGACATAATTTGGATCTTCGTCTCTGGTGGGAGATGGGCCATAAGGCACCTCGACTCGTCTGGTTCCCGCTCCCGAGCAGCTGAATCCATATCGGCGAGAACGGGTCGCCTTGTCGTTGGCTTGATGGTTAGGTTGCACAATATTGTGTTGTCGCAGCGGACTCACTTAACGTTTCACAGTCTGATACTCGAAACATTTGTGCCGAAAAACGCGGTTTCCTCGTCAAACCAATGATGTGAAGCAGCACGACGTACGGAGTAGGTATGTACATACATACCAAAATTCCTTGACGCGAGATGCGCCAAAAGAATAAGCTCTAAAGGTACATAGCCCCCTTGTTTCAGAGTACATATGTACCAGAGAATATTAACCAATGAGAGTATAGCCAGAAACGGTATCGGCGAGTCCGATATCCAAAGTAACGATGAACCCGTCTAGCAGCGACCGCGCGGCAGACGAAAATCGCGCCGCGGTCGCCAATACGCGACTCCGCGGCACACAAGGCGCGACAGTATCGCCGCGGGATAAACTCCCCGAATACCTAAAAAACGTTTATGACACATTTGCCACGTGTATCAGCGACAAGGCGTCGCTGGTGGACGTCTGGGAAAAAAAGTTCTACCCCGTCTTGGTCAAGGCCGTCGTCGAAGTGAACAGCATTGCGCGCACAGACGAACGAAAAAAAGAGAAACAACTCACGGCGGACAGCATCAAACACGCAGTCAAAGACGCCGTGACCGAAGTACTCAACGAATCCAAAGACGCGGTGAAAGACGCCGTGTCCGAGGCACTGAACGCACCGCCCCCCTCCTGGGCGACGGTCGCTGCCCGAGGGGCTGCTGTTGGCAGCACTCCGATACCTCGCTCCTCCCCCCCTCCCATGGCGGTCCCCTCTCGCGTCCACCGCGAAGTCGTTATCAAAGGGACCACGATCAGCGACGCTGTCACCAGGCGTAAGCCCGAGGAGATTGTGACCGCCGTTAATGGCGCCATCAAGGCACCGGCCGCGGTGGCCGCACGCCGTCTTCGAAGCGGTGACACGGTCGTTACCTTCAAGGAGCCGGCTCGTCCCCATGTCGAGGCCGACGGATGGGTGAAGACAGCCTTCGGCCCGGACGCCGTCCTGAGCCGTCGACTGTACACGGTCATCGTCAAGTCCTTCCCCGTCCGCCTGTCGGACAAGCAAGACACCACCGAAATTGCGAAGAGAATGTCGGCCTCCAACGGCCCGATTGCCAAAGTTACAGCAAGAAAGCCAAGGGCTTCTGCCAAATTTGCCCCCCTTATCATCGCAGTCGATGGCGTCGAGGCGGCTAACAAACTGTGCCGCGATGGCATAGTCTATCAGTCGGAGATATTCGACGCAGAGCCGTACAACGCCGCAGTGAACCCAAGGCAATGCTATAGGTGCCACAAGTTCGGGCACATCGCAGCTCACTGCGAAGCCCCGGCGAGATGTGGAAGATGCTCGGCGGGAAAGCACGACCGCGGCGACGACGACTGCCCAGCACTGAAGGGCGACATTCGCCCACGATGTCTCAACTGTTCTGGAACCCACCCGGCCTGGTCCCGAGAGTGCCCTACCGCCAACGCCGAATGGGACAAGGCTCGTGAGGCCTACCTCACCCGCCCGACCTGTTTCGCCAGCCCTGCAGCCACGGAAGAAAGTCGACTTCACGAACCAGCGGCGACACCCCCCCAGGCGGCGGCTCCCCGCAAGAAGGTCGGACGACCTGTGGGAAGCCGTAACCGAACACAGACAGCGCCGACACAGATAGTGACAAGGCTCACCAGGGCAGCGAGCGAACGCGCTCAACACGACCAGTCGATTCCGGCCACGCAGCAACCCCCAGCATCGACTGGAGACTCCACAGCGACAGGCACAGTCGCCACCCAACGATTATAATGGACCCCATCCAAGTTATGTACTGGAACACTCACAAACGGGCACAACTCGTCGCCCTGGCACTTAACTATCGTCCCGGACTCGACGTGATCGCGATCCAAGAACCGTCCGGCATTGGCAGAGTCCCCCCCAATTCCAGCCGCGGCCTTTTCCAACTGGCCGCATATGCGGGAAGGACGGCAATATATATCAACAGGCGACACGGACCCGAAGTTTGGTCCAGCAGGACAGGCACGGACTGGTGCTCCATAACACTCAAGGGAGTCGAGATCTATTCGGTGTACTCACCCGGTTTCGAAGCGGAATGGGTTACCCCGATCCAGGAGTTCATGACAGCACCAGTGCGGGGCAGAAGCGTATTTGTTGGTGACTTCAACCAACATCATCCCCTTTGGGACAAGGCGGACAGGACTTCAGAGGGATGCGAGGAGCTACTCGAGTTCATAGCACGCTGGAGACTCAGCCTCGCCACCCCCCGCGGAGAGATTACATGGAGGTCACAAGGGAAAAGAAACAGCACTATCGACCACGCGTGGGCCACAGAAGACGTCGACGTTGACTTCGTGGGCGGAGCCGACCTTGCTGGCTCCGACCATGTACCGCAGCTCATCACAATATACGGCGACGGTAGCCCTGCCAGGCCGGCGGAAAAACGACACTGCTGGGGAAAAATGGACAAAGGACTCGCGAATGCCGAAGCCAGAATACGGTTCCGATCCGACACCACCGACATTCCAATCGCTACCACACAGGACATAGACTCCTACGCGGACTGGATCGTACATGAGCTGACAAGCATCGCCGAGCTTGCAGCCCCAAAGAGACTCCCAAGCAGGCCCCGACGACAACCATGGTGGAACGACAAAGTCCAGGCGGCGGTTAAAGCGGCTCGTAAAGCCCAGAGACAGTGGCGCAGCAGGAGAACAGAGGACAACTGGAAATTTGCCCAAAAAGCTGTAGATGAGCAAATCCGGGTGATCAATGACGAACGGCGCAGTTCGTGGAGAAATGCAATGGCTAAATCGAAGGCGGGACACAAGGGCCTCTGGGCGTTAGAACGCTGGGCAAGACTTCGAAGCGGACTACCCCCCGAATCCCGACAGATCCCACCACTACTCCGATTAGTAGGAAACGACATGGTACCTTCAAACACTCATGAGGAGAAAGCAGCAGCCTTCGCAGAACGTTTCTTTCCCCACCCCACAGCTCGTACATCGGATATCCCGACAGACACTGCACATCGACTCGACACCGCCCCGTTCCCGAGCGAGGACCACTTTACACAGGAAGAGATCAAAGTCATCATCAAACGCCTGTCCAGCTGGAAAGCACCGGGACTCGACGAGCTACCAGCCGGCTTTCTTAAAGCCTGCGGCCCCTCTCTCACAAGGGCTCTGGCTCACCTCCTCAACAACAGCTGCCGCCTTGGATACTACCCAGCTCGCTTCCGCAAAGCAAAAGTTATCGTTCTACGAAAACCGGGCAGGAAGCCCGAGGAATACCACGAGGCCGGAGGCTGGCGTCCCATCTCC
>SRQG01000261.1:0-41586 GCA_018360325.1 Claviceps aff. humidiphila group G2b | reverse complement strand
CTCGACTAGATAGTTCTTCGGACCTAGCCTTAGTCCGTCATCACGCCCCTTGGGAGGCTCTGCGGAGTGGGCGCTTTGCGCCCCACACTGCCGGCGTCAATAGCAATCATAGCAATCATACCAGCTGCTCCTCTACCTCCTAGGTACCTAGGTACCTAGGTAAGCTATGGGCCAACCAGACTTGTGTAGTGACGTCTGCACCAGTGGAGTCGCCCTTGGAGCCCCTAGATCGGGGGCCCAATCATAGCCGGGTCCTCCTGCATCGCTCCCACATTCACGAATCACACATGTCAGGCACCGCGTCCTCGTTGCCTTCCCATCTGCCAACCACTGCGTGTCGAGTCACGAGTTACGACAACTTCACAGCCATCTACTAGGCGAGCCATGATCCCGAATCTACCCTCCTGGTCTTCTTGACCTTCTTTGTCTCGCTGGCGACGTCGTTCTCACGCACCAGATCCTCCAAAGGAGCTCCGTTTGCCGGTTCGTCGACAACCCGGTACATGCTGCAGGTTCCATAGAGCCAGTCTCATTGCCGTCGCCGTCTCGCTGTGCCTCCGTGTCTCGTCTATCGTGTATCATCATCTATTGGCGTCGACTTCCCTCGATTCCTGCCGCCATTCTCCTTCCCGCCGTCCGGCGCCGCCCACCTCAAGCGTCCTTTCGCACGCGTGCACTAGCGCGAAGCCAGCAGGGTGCCCGTCGTACGAAACCCAACCTTAAATTACCTATAGACTTGCTTCTCATCGAACCGCCTCGAAAACCTTCAAGCTCTCGCCTATACCTATATTCCTCTTGTTGCCCAGAATGGACACCGTTCCGGCTTTGTCGCCGAAGTGCGACCGCGAGGGAAACGCAGTCGAGAAGAGCACATCCAACGGTACCGACCATCACAGTCATAGTACGCAGCGGCGCGTTAGTCGAAGACCCCAAAAGAAGCGACATGACCTCCTCTCTTCTCCAGGCGCCAGTCTTGACTTGCCGGAGCCTTTGAGGCAGAGCGACACCGATGACGAAACTTCGCCCAATGATGCCACTTCGCACCGTGGACGTGCCGTCTCCGTTAATATGAACCAAAGCATCTTCGGACTGATAGCCGCCGCGGGATCTCGCGTCGACTTCAATACTCGATTCGATGACGGTAGCAGCGATGACGAAGATGGAGACGATGCGACACGACCGGAGAGCCAGGATCTATCCAAAACGGTTGTGCTTTCGCCGCAAACCAAGGACGAGAGAGATGGCCACAAGAAGAAGCTATCGACGGGGCAAAGATTGCTGAAATCTCTATCCACCCTCCCCAGACGCAAGCTCAAAAAGTCACAATCGAGTCGAGCAGAGGCTGCGGCATTGGAGGTCTCGGACGATGCGAACGAGTCCACCGAGGATCCTCCTCCACCAGCTGGGTCAGTCGACTTAGAGAGCAGTCGTCGGCTAGCCCCTGTCATGAGCCGTATGCTCCAGGCTAGAGCTCAAATGGCCGCTAGACTCAGCTTTGACATGGAGAGACGATCGAGCGACATGGCGGCATCCGGTGATAGTGACGAGTCTTCTGCGCTGGCTAAGCGGCTCATGGAGATCTTCCAGTTTGACGAACCAGAACAAGTCATCGAAGGTGCGTCTTAAAAATGGATTCTTTCAGTGGATCAATAACTTCGTATCACTCACATCATGACGTGCTTATCCAGAATATCCTTGCTGGTTACTGCAAAGCGTGCTCCTCCAGGGCTTCCTCTACATTACAGCGAAGCACATTTGCTTCTACGCCTACCTCCCGAAGAAAGCCGTGCGTCTAGCCCCTTCTTAGTTTGTCTTGATGTTCATCGCGTGAGAATAAAGTAAGATCGCCACAACGATTTGCTAACTCTTACACAGAACGTCGTGGCCAAGTCTGGGTACATGTTCAAGAGCGGAAAGCGGAATCCCAAGTACAACCGGCATTGGTTCCGCCTCAAGGGCGATGTGCTATCATACTACCGAGATTCCACTAGTCTATACTTTCCCGATGGTCAAATTGATCTCAGATTCGCCATTTCTGCCAGCATTGTTGACAAGGACAAGGATGGGCTACACTTTAATGTCATTACTCGCCATCGAACTTATAATTTCAAAGCCGACAGCACCCCAAGTGCCAAGGAATGGGTCAAGAGCCTTCAGCGAGTCATCTTTCGAAGCCACAACGAAGGCGACAGTGTCAAAATATCTCTTCCCATCGACAACATCATTGACGTGGAGGAGACGCAAATGATGGAATTTTCAGACACGTGCAAGATTCGAGTCATTGATAATGACGAGACGTATGCAATTGACGAGGTATGTACAATTAGGCAAGACGCGCCAACTTATATCTGCCGCGGAGCTAACTTATTTCTTTTCCGCTGCAGTATTTCTTCTCCTTTTTTAACTTTGGTAGAGAGGCCATCAATGTCCTCAGAATATTGATAGATGGTGCTTCATCAAGCAGCAAGACGGCAGGACAACGTATTGCAGACGAGGAACAACTGCTTCAGGACACAGAGCAAAGGTCAAACAGTGAGCATCTGCCACGCCAATCCTCACCTCTGTTGTCTCAGTATTCAACGCGGCAAAGCGGCCAAATCGACCGGATGCGTAGTACAAAACTTCCCGAGCCCGTCAAAGCGACTCTGGCACCCCTGTCACCAGCGCAAACAAGTGGCCTTAGTCCACGAGCTAGTCTCGAGTGTTCTTCTCGACCCAGCATGGACGCCCGTCGTCAGATGGGTCGACGAAGCCACGAGGTGTCTAGTCTGATGAGAGAGCACAGTCCTAGAAGGACTTTCAGTGCACCTCGTAGAACCCAAAGCAGTCGTCGTGTGGAGGAGACTCCAAAGAACCTCTTCAATTCGTCCGAATCCAACTGGCAAATGTCTACAGAGGATCCGAGTTTTTCCAACCTCACAATGTCGGCGGCTACCGACGACCCCACAGCGAGTCAAATACTTCAGACGAGTGAAGTCTTCCGCAGTCCGACCATGCGTCGATCTGACGAATCCTCCCCCGACGCAAATGGCAAGGGGCGTGATCGTCCCGTTGGAGCTAAATCGTTACCTATGGCATCATGCCACCCCAAGCACTCAGCAACCACGGGACACATGGGTCAACTGGGTGATCATGGGAAAGATTCACAACAGCTCCCAAGGGCTACGACTCCGACTCTACAAAGCATTACCAAAATGGGCTCCTACCCACTTCAGCGCGCAGGCGCTCTCGCAGACTATCTGAACAAGACCAGTAAGCGCATGAGCTCGCTTCTCGCAACAGAATCTATGGGGTATGTTGAAAAGGTATCGGGTATGTGGAAGGGTGGTCGCAAGCATTATGGCGAGCATGCGGAGCTCCGGCCTGATGAGGACGAGCTAGAAGAGGACTCTGATGGAAAGATTCAGACATCGATGGAACGATTCCGTGCTCACTTTGCATTACCGGAGACGGAAAAGCTACAGGCTACGTATTTTGGGTGCATAATTCGCGTCCTGCCACTCTACGGCAAGATCTACATTAGTGACCGGTCGTTTTGTTTCCGCAGTCTGTTGCCTGGCACGAGAACAAAACTTATACTGCCATTGAAGGATATTGAAACGGCGCACAAGGAGAAGGGGTTTCGTCTGGGGTACTCGGGACTAACGGTCGTCATTAGTGGTCACGAGGAGCTCTTTTTCGAGTTCAGCCAGGTGGATGTCCGCGATGACTGCACGGTGACTCTGCTACAGAGCCTGGAGACGTGTCGGCACCTCAGAGACTCGGGGATTCTGCATCAAGAAGAGAAGGAGCAGCAGGAGGCGGCCATGGCTGAGAGAGATGCGCTTCGATCGGCGAGAAGGGATGAATTTCCTCAGCATGACATGCAGCCACCGAAAGAGGCTGAGTTACAGCCTAGCGCTCCGACTATACTCATGGATGACCCCGATGGCTCGTTTCTCAACTTCAAACCACCCCGCTCTTTGAGAATCACGTGCTTGACAATCGGATCTAGAGGCGATGTGCAGCCGTATATTGCCCTTTGCAAGGGATTGCTGGCTGAGGGACACCAGGCTCGGATTGCAACGCACGCTGAATTTCAGGACTGGATCGAATCACATGGTATCGAGTTTAGAAAAGTGGAAGGGGATCCAGGCGAGCTCATGCGATTGTGCATTGAGAACGGCACATTTACGCTCTCGTTCCTAAGGGAAGCCAACGCGGCGTTTCGTGGGTGGCTGGACGAGCTCCTCGATTCGGCCTATGCCGCGTGCGAGGGGTCAGACCTCTTGATCGAGTCCCCCTCCGCCATGGCAGGTATTCACATCGCAGAGAAGCTTGGCATTCCCTACTTCCGGGCCTTTACTATGCCGTGGACGAGAACGCGGGCTTACCCACACGCCTTTATCATGCCGGAACACAAGATGGGCGGTGCGTACAACTACATGACCTATGTCATGTTTGATAACATTTTTTGGAAAGCAACTGCTCAGCAAATCAATCGCTGGCGCAACAAGTCGCTCGGTCTGCCCAACACGAGCCTGGAGAAGATGCAGCCCAACAAGGTGCCCTTTTTGTATAACTTTAGTCCCAGTGTTGTGCCCCCGCCTCTTGATTTCTCGGACTGGATTAGAGTGACAGGGTACTGGTTCTTGGATGAGGGCGGCGAATATGACCCCCCGAAGGAGCTATCCGATTTTATTCAACGGGCGAGGCAAGATGGCAAGAAGCTCGTGTATGTGGGCTTTGGGTCTATCATTGTAAATGATCCCGCGAAAATGACGCAGGAGGTCATTGATGCGGTGCTCAAGGCCGATGTGCGGTGTATTCTCTCCAAGGGGTGGTCTGATCGTATTTCTTCAAAGGGGGATGCTACTGCGAAGCAGTCGCCACAGCAGCACGAGGAACCGGAAATGCCGTCGGAGATTATGGTCATCAAGTCTGCGCCGCATGACTGGTTGTTTCGACAGGTGGATGCAGCGGCGCATCATGGTGGTTCAGGCACCACGGGGGCTAGTCTGAGGGCAGGAATCCCGACCATCATACGGCCCTTTTTTGGGGATCAGTTCTTCTTTGCGAGTCGGGTGGAGGATCTTGGTGTGGGTGTGGGTTTGAGGAGATGGGGGGCCAAGAGTTTTGGGAGGGCGCTGTGGCAGGCTACGCGGAACGAGCGCATGATTGTCAAGGCGAGGGTGTTGGGGGAGCAGATTCGCAAGGTATGTCTAACCCTCCTGTTCAAGCCTAAAGTCTCAAGCCTCAAGTCTCAAGTCATCATGGCTCTGAGGTCGGCAGACCGCCAGTGTGTGAAGACATGCAAGAAAGAAGGTTTTATAAGCTGACCACGATGGACGTTTGCTAACGCGCGTCGGTTACATGAACTACAGGACAAGGGCGTCGACACCGCTATCCAGAATATATACCGCGATCTCGAATACGCAAAGAGTTTGATTAAGCGCAAGATTGGGCATAATGATCAGCTCGATGCGGAGGAAGATGATGAGACGGAGGAGAGCTGGACGTTTGTGGGCGCTGAGGAGCCGGATCCGGATGTGGTGACTAGGAGGTTGAGCGAGGGGCTTGGGGGGATGGTGCTGGGGGAGCAGAGGCGTCTGGGGGGCAGAGCTGTCAAGACGTAGGAGGGGTTGGAAGGGGGAATATGCGAGTGGCAGAAGGAGAGTTTGCGTGTCCGTCTGGGTTTCGGGATTTGGGGCGTACGATATCGGGTGGTAAAGGGTCGTCTGCCCGCCTGAGGGCTTACGATATCGGGATGGGCGATATGATTCAGGGCCGAGAGGGAGCCGACTTTCCGGCTGTGATAACGATCACTAGCCACTTCTTCTACTCTTTCTATGAACGCCCCCGACGACAAGAATCATCCTCGGGAGACTTTTTTCGAAGCATTCGGCATACGATTTAATTTGGCATACGGCATGGACAGCAAAGATTGGGTTTGTCTGCTCACCTAGGACTCGGATGTTGAGGCAGTGATGCGATGCGATGTTGAGGGATATGAGAACACGGGATTCCTATGAGGAGGGTGGCGCGATGTCAGGCGCGGGAGAGGAGTAATCCGTCCGGTAATGCTTACGAATATTCAAGCACACGACCACCTTTATGAAGAACCACGACGACAAGACCTATCCTGCAAATAATATTTTTACGAAGCATTCGGCATACGATAATTGGGTACACGGCATGGACAGCAAATATGTTTACAACGCAATATTCTTTTCCAGAACTGAGCATTTGAATCAGGACTTCTTTTGGCCTGCAACGAAATTGGATAGCACGGAATGGAAGGGGATTACGATATAATTATTACGGCCACAATTGCAAAGCATACATGCATAATATGAATTTGTTCAGCGTCACCATATGGACGCAATGCTATGTATGGCAGACACGGAACTGCACGACGAAAGTGACATATTGTAATCCATGAATTATTTCGCTCTTGAATACCTATCTACTTTCACTTCATCACATCTCATCCAGTTTCAGCCTCATACATAAAATCATCCAATGGGAAACCCGGACAAGGGCCGAAGCGGTTCAATGTTGGTATGTACATACAGGTATCAGATACGGCCCGTGGGTTTCTGCCGTGCCGTTCGAACAGATCCGGGCAGAGGATCTTCAAAGTGGGTGTAGCGAGCTGGTTTGAGGTTGTTGCATGTCATTTGGGACGGGACCGCGGTTCATTCGCTACCGGGTAGGCCATCCCGAGGGCCCCGCGGTCCGCTTACCTAAGCCACAAGCCAGTCGCAGCCGCGGCGATGGAAATCAATCACCTCACAGCTTCAAAGTTCAGACTACTTAGCCCCTTCGACGTAAACGCGACAACACGACGAAACTCGGGAGGCAGGCGGCATTGGATCCAACGCCCGACGACTTGCGACGCAGAAATACCGAGACAGTACCTCGACCTCAGTCATTGACCCCGCAACCCTCCAAAAAACCTCCAAACCTCGAGACGAAATACATCGACCTCGACCATGGCACAAGATATGCCCCCCAAGGCCGGGTACGGGCCCGTCCAGTACAAGGTACGTGGGCAGAAAGATGGAGGAGAGGGAGAAATCCCGTCTTCTTGACCTTTTGAAGACCTCGAGGACTTCATTCTGCGCAATGGATAGTCTTTGGCCCTGAAATGGCTAGCTCCAGTCCCATTGCGAACGCCACAAGGAGGGCGCGGCATTCAGCGCGTCCATGTATCAATTTGGAGCTATCAGGCCGCTTCAGAACGCTGACACGATTCAATGCGCAGAGAAACCTTCCCGTCAGTGCTATCCGTCCCGGCACCATGCTGCTGGGCGTCGGCGCCGTCATGGCCTACGGCTGGTACAAGCTGTTTTACGGCATGCGCGAAATGAAGTACGTTCCAACTCTACGAAATCTAAAGCCTACGAACTACCATCTGCGCCGAAAGTCCATCGACTGAACAACAACAACGGACATGCGAGTCTGAATACTAAATTAATAATGCGATTGCAGCGAACTGGCCCGCGAAAAGATGTGGTCTCGCATCCATCTGATTCCTCTCCTGCAAGCTGAAGAAGATCGCGACCAAGTCCGACGGTACTGGGCGGACCAGAAGCGTGAGAAGGAGCTGTTGGGCGAGAATCTCAAGGTGTACAATAACGAGAAGTATGTGGCGAAGACTTGCAGTCCTTTCCTGTCATCTGTGCAATGGCTCGGTCCGCATTGCATTGCATGGTATGAGTTCTTGAAGAGGATTTTGTGGGCTAACTGTATTGCTTCAGCCGCTTCGTTCGTCCTACATATGCTGCTACTCCTACGCCATTGAAGTGAATGGATAATAGGCGTCAAGGTATGGGGCAGCTGAACTTCTGATAAAAGGGCTGGGATTTCGCGGGGCTCAGTGTGTGGGATCCAGGTCCCCTTGGAAAAATGTACGTCTCAAGAGGGTCATGGAGCAGTATGTCGAGGACTCGGGGTGGCATACTTGTAAGTTGTACATACATACATATCTATTCAGTGGAATGGTAGGTTTGGCAGCAGCGCAACAATAAATGACGAAAAAAAGGCAGGGGAAAAGCTTCTTTGGTCTGAATCATGAACCATGAGGTCGGACAGCGCCAACTGCCATCATATCAAGAGCTGAAACGTAATTACATGAAGTCAAGTTTGTCCCATATCTATAGGTACGGCTACGGTTCATTTCCGAAACCGACGGACGTCCGGTCGTCTAGGTATTACTATTACCATTCACTCTTCTGCCGTTCAGTCTCACACAAAGTGACAAAGTCTCTTCAAGTCCCGCGCATCGTGAAACCCCTGCCTTCGTTGGCCACGGTTTTCGTTACGTAACGCCGCTTGCAAGCCAAATCCCTCATCATACCTGTCTGATGCTCAATTTCATACAGCCTAGGCAAGAACATGATGCTTTGGGCTTGTTCGCTCGGTTTACCATCTTTTCTCTGCAAAATCATAGTGCGCAAACGATGCATCCGTTCGCCTTCTGATCAGCGACGCGTCACGCCAACGTGCGCGGGCAAGTCGAAGACTGGTCTACCGAAATTGTGGATAGATAGAAACTCGAATGTGGGTTTCCGTTCTGCGGCTCTGCCTTCTAAGTTCTAAATTCTCGGCACCCCACGTTCCCGTCTCTCCCGTCTGTAGCCGTCTTTTGCACATCCATCCTGTGGAGATGGAGAATAGCCTCGACAGGCAGAATGGGAATATTTCGAGAAGAACATGGGGGGACCAGGGGTTGCTTATATATCTACACCTCGCTCATTGGTCATTTGCCTCCGCTGAGGCTTCTTCAAGAGGCAATATGGAGATCGCAGAGCACAAACCCCAAAGAACGACATGGATGATGGAGGGTGATGTAACATACAGATGAAGTCCCGCTTCGAGGCTGAAGGTGCCAAGCTCCCCAATGTAGCATCAAGCCGATTCCCGAGAGACGTTTCTCAATGAAATACCCGAGCCCTGTGCCGTGCGATGCCCGCGCGGCGATCTCCCCGCGGCCGTTCTTCGACCTGTCATATCTTCTCTCTTACACTTGAAGTTGTACATATCAAACTCGTCGCGAGTGACGCCGTCTAAATCACCTCTAGATCACGTCTCGCATCACTTACTCCAACATGACAGCACATCTCGTCTCTCTCCTCGTATCCCTGTCCGCTATCGTCCTGATACGCTTCCTCGTCATCCAATGGCGGCGCTGCTCGCTCCGCCGCCGTCTCGGCTGCCAGAAGCCGCCCAAATACCCGCACCGACTGCCCTGGCTCCTCGATCCATGGGGGCGCGATCTTCAAAACCAGCGCGTTGAGGCCTTCGCCAAAGGCCGGTACAATCGCCTCTATCTGCAGCAGTATCTCAAGTGCGGGCCCACGTTTGAGGAGCGCTCTTCGCACAAGGGGACGCTGTTGTGTACGACTGATGATGATAACTGGCGCACGATTCTGGTGCACAAGGCGGAGGACTACTGCAAGGAGGAGGCGCAGACGGGGCCGATGCTGCGGTTTATAGGCCCGGGGATATTGACGAACGAGGGGGCCGCGTGGCGGAGGTCGAGGAATTTAATTAAACCGCTCTTCAAGAGGGCTGAGCTCAGTGATGTGGTGCGGTTCGAGAGGCATGTTGATCGGTTGATGAAGGTGTTGCCGCGGGATGGGCAGACGGTGGACTTGATGCCATGGATGGCCAAGGTTGTGAGTATTCGAAATGCCTCCCTTACTTCTCTCTCTCGCCTTCTTGAATCTTTACTCCCCCCCCTCTATCTATATGTATCAAGCTGACACACGAGCTACGAACCAAAGTTCCTTGACAGTGGCACCGAGTTCATCTTTGGCCAATCTTTCGACTGTCTCGCCGGAGATTCCACCCAGGCTGACGAGATGCTCATCGCGTTCCGAGCATGCCGCCGTAGCCTCGGCCAAAAACGCATCATGGCCAGCAGCAAGCTTCCCTTTTTCCGAGACACTGAGTTTGAGAGAAACGTCAACCTCGTGCACTCCTTCGTCGACGCCCAGGTAGCGCGCGCCCTTGAACAAAACCGGGACGCCATTTCTTCTGAGCGCGGTGAAAAGAAAAAGGCGCTCGACAACGATGACGCCGACGGCGACAGAGCAGCACGAGAGCGCTACATTCTCCTTGATGAACTCGCCAAGTTGGCACCTGACCCCATCATGCTGCGCCACGAAACGCTACACGTATTTCTTCCGGCGTTTCTGAGCATCTCTAATATCTTCTCCGCGGTGCTTTTCCACCTCGCTCGAAGCCCTGACGTTTGGGCTAAGCTGCGCACTGAGGCGCTTGCTCTTGGCGATGAGCCCCTGACGTTTGAGCGTCTCAAGTCACTGCATTCGTTTCGGGATGTCTTCTTTGAGGGACTGCGCGTGCATGGATCGTCGGGCCGCATTAGCCGTACGGCTATTCGAGATACCGTCATCCCGCGCGGGGGCGGGCCCGATGGCATGAGTCCGGTTCTCGTTCCGAAGGGTAGGAGGATCATGCTGGATATGTATGCCAAGTTTCACGATCCGCAGGTCTGGGGCGAAGACGCCGATGTGTTCCGGCCTAGCCGTTTTGAGGGCCGTAGGTTGGCGTGGGATTTTGTGCCGTTTTCAGGGGGCGCGAGGATTTGTCCCGCGCAGCAGCAGGCCATTACGCAGAGTATCTATTTACTCGTGAGGTTGGTTAAGGAGTTTCCTGTCATGGAGAATCGGGATCCGTGTCTGGAGTTTGTTGAGTCGATGAGCTTGGTGTCAGAGAGCAGAAATGGGGTGTTGGTTGGGCTGGGGAAGAAGCCAGCGAGCGCAGATGCCGTGTAGGGCAACGGCTGTGACTGATGAAGAGGTTGTTCTTGTCATGCCCGTGGGCCCGAGCTTCAAAGCTCTAGGTCCATGGTGGCGGAGCGGGTGAGGTAGTGTTGATGTCAAGGTGTACATATTTGCCACCGGGTTGAGGAGTATATATTGTGTTCTCGTTTCCGTCTTGACGACGCATTACACAGAACACCATGACAGAGTCAGCGGCACAGACAGACACGGTCACACGAATTCGTAATATGTTATATGTGCAGCGTCAACTCTTTCAATGTTCGCTTGACAAAAGATGGCCATCACAGACAAGTCGACAGCATCAAACTGATGCCTTTACAAAATAGATGCTTAGCTATGGAAGAGAGGAATTGCATCAAATTCTCGATGCTGCTATGCGACAGCTGAATCATGCTGGCTTGCGTCCATATACTGTGTGCATGATCACGTAGCTGTGAACTTTGGGATTACGGATCGCCTTACGCATGTCCGCGAGCCACACATGGTATTCGTCTTCTGGCCGATGGAGAACATTGTGCCAGAGCATCTGGGTGTAACCTAATCATCAGGATTCAGAGGTGAGTGTTGTTCCCTGCTTCGTACAGCAATAGGAAAGAGGAAATGAAGGATACGTTACCTTGAAGGTCATTCTCCAAAGCCGCCTTGATAAACCGCCCAACTTCAGCGAGTTTGGCATCCTTTGCCCAGGGACCAATAGGAACCTATTGAAGGGTCAATTTTCTCGGTGAACTCCCACAGCCTACAGGTGACAGTCTGACAGGTGAGTCATGACAGGTGACAGCACATACTTTGTATTGAACTGTCCTTTTTTCGACAAAGCCAGCCTCGTCAAGTGCCTGCGGTTGTATTTCACGCAGAAAGAAGGGACGATTTGTGACCTTACCGCCCTCTCGGAACAGATCTCCATACGAGGCAAGAATAGGCTCCAGCTCAGTGGACCCATCATCGCTACGAATGTCAGCATCAGCTTCGATAGACTGTACCCAACCTCCAGGCGCGCAGCATCTGTATGCTTCTCGAAACAGAGCTTTCCAGTCTTGGATGGCACCCAACATGTAGCGGATGTGAATGAAGTCGAAATGGTTCTCGTCCCAAGTCCACTCGAGTGTGGCATCATCTATTTCGAAATGGACATTCGGTGGAACCCACTGCGGTTGGCACGGTGAGAGATCTGTACCGGTGACCGAAGCATTTGGAAACCGGTCGGCAAATTCACTATTTCACTTTGTGAGTACACGAAAATGTTGCACCAAGTCTGCTTGGACATACATTGCCCAGATACCTTCCGAATTGGTTAGCGACAGTTGCATCTATTTGGAATTCTAGGTGCCAGTGTTCACTTACCGGATCCCGTACCGACGTCAAGCACCCGCTGATAGCATTGCACAATTAGTTATTAATTCTTTTTTTAAAGCGAAACCCTCCAGAAGGCCCTCCGATGCGACTCCGCCTGAAAACGTTCAGTAAGTCACCAGTCACGTACATGGATCTTATCATCCTCAAGTGGCGCCAGGAACAGCTGATTATCGAGAAGGATCTTCACATAATGGTGGCTAAGATTCAGTTAGCGCGCCATTCTGCCGAGAATGAGAACTAATGGTGACTAGAACCATAATTCTTCCGATTGGAGCTGCTGGTCGTCGTTGGGAAAGACATAGTTTGTGGTGAACCTATCACTGTGATAGGTACGGCCGTGGATCTGACGATATTCGAGGATGCTTGACGCAAGAGACGCGGTGGAACTTTGACTGCGACACGGAGTCAGGAAGTTGAATGATGAATAAAATGTGGGATGCACAAACGATTCGTAATAGACGGAATCGATGTCATTTTGATCATCAGCCTAAGACAATCACGTTAGCCCCCCTCTCATTCACTCCCACTCGGTGATAAAGACTCCGAGGCTATTCAGGCTTACGGAAATGTCCTCCGCGACAATCAGGTCGCCCTCCGTCTGTGGTGGTCTTTGCCCCTTTGTTTGAGATGTTGTTGACATGATGCAAGTAAGAGGGCCGTCAGGTGAAAAAACAATCTATTAGGTAGCAGGCCGAGCGACGCCTTGGTGATAAATACCTACCTCCCTAATATCGTTGGAGAAACGTCTTTGTACAGACTCCATGCGGCTTCAGATAAGCAATGCCAACCTGCCATTTCAACCCGTCTGAGACAACATCTGGAGGGGATATCTACGCGCGTCTGATCCGTATGTAACGCTGTGCGCCCAACGCAAGGTAGGAACGTCCCAATAAAGCGAAAAGGCGGATGACTTCCTGCAGATGCTCATTGTACGCGATACAGGCACTTTCACCGTTTTTCGAGAAGGGAAGAAATCGTACGACAGGCGGGTTTGAGGGCTGATCACCTGCATGCTGCGAGGTCTTTGCCGAGATAAGCCTTCTTCCAAAAATGGTACTTTCCCTCGAGTAATGCTTTACAGATATCTATTCTAATTACATAGTACAAGATAGAATGCATTTGCGCACGTGACCTCTGCCGTGGATTGCCGCCCAGCGTTGAAACAGATGACCTGTCAGCAGCACTGAGCAGTTGTGATAATTTGCGAACTCTGATTGAAAGAAGAGACGTAGAGCTTCGGCAGTTCATTCAAGCGATATCTTGCCATGTCGCGTCACGTCACGCAAAGCACGCTCCAAAGCAACAAACTGCATGCGGGCGTTCATATGATTGTATGGTCGATGTAGCCCTCATCCTCGGCCTTCCTCGCAGCATCATTCCAAATTTCCAATACAATATCTGCACCGAACGAGCAAATCTGAATCTATCTGATCAGGAATATGGGGAATCATCTGCGCAATGAAATTTTTTTCCGGTGAGCTCGTTTTGTGTCGAGCCCTTCAAGTTCTCATGACGCTCTAGAATCGCAAGTCTCCTGGTGCCAGAAAGGCATATTTGGGTTTGTCGCTACATTCAATCTTTTCGCCCACGCAATGCTGTGGGAACGACGCCGACAGACTCTTTGCCAAACGCACTCCGCGAGTGTTGGATCGATACGTATCTCGGTCCACCCGACTGGGTCGTGCATGACGCCGGTAAGAACTTCGCTTCCACGGAGTTTCGACGCCTCGCTCGACTCATGGCCATCAACACCGATGAGGTGCCTGTCGAGGCACACCACAGCATCGGCAAGATCGAACGGTACCATGGCCCATTGCGACGCGCTTATTCGATCATCAGCAACGAGTGCGCGACGAGCCTCACTCATAGCCTTGCGAAGGGCGTCGCCTCTTGCACTTACTTCCGGGCTGGGGGGGAGTCGTCACTCAAGCATGGATAGGCGCCGAATACTAAGAGCGTGGCCATCGGGACCGGCTGAGTCGTTGACGGCCTTAACCGCCAGCCGCAGGCGCTGAGTCGGAGTGACGCTGTCGCCGACCTCGTTGCTGATGATCGAATAAGCGCGTCGCAATGGGCCATGGTACCGTTCGATCTTGCCGATGCTGTGGTGTGCCTCGACAGGCACCTCATCGGTGTTGATGGCCATGAGTCGAGCGAGGCGTCGAAACTCCGTGGAAGCGAAGTTCTTACCGGCGTCATGCACGACCCAGTCGGGTGGACCGAGATACGTATCGATCCAACACTCGCGGAGTGCGTTCCATACGTCTCGTGCCTTCTGTTTTTGGGGCTCCAGAAACCGAGCTACTTGAAAGGATGTCGCCGCGTCGACAATATGTAGAATCGGCACCGCAGAGTCAACAACACCGAACGGAGTACTCCCCCAGGCTCGGGTCCAACAATCACGCTATGCTATTAAGGGACAACTTCCGAAAAGGTTACACCGTTATCACCCGCGAACTTCGCCCAACTGGACAAATTTCAAAACATCAGCTCCCACAACTTCTGACTATACCATGAGCGGAGTCATTAATCCAGCTACAATACACTACACAGCTAATGACTACGTTATGAGTGGCGCCTTTCACCCAGACTTAATGGCAAACCAGGACGATGGAACTGTTAGGCACCTCATGCCCGCGGCAAATTGGTCCGCCAACAAGTCTAATATCAGGAGCTCACAAGACATGGAAATGAACTATGGACCACTCCCGGTCAATGAATTTGCCAGCCTTAATCTGCAAGGAAGCACACATCCACGACACTCTCCCGTGCGTGGACAGACTCCGAGACCGCAGAATCCTTAACCATATGACGACCGAAGGTCCAAAGTTGAAACGAGTGAAGAACGTTTTCAACGATCAAACTGCCATACGCAACCTCCGGCATACCATGAGCGTCAGTCTCAGCGACCATATGCTGCTATGCGACATGTGCAACCTTCGGCATACCAGGAACGGCAATCTCAACGACCATATGCTGCTACGCAACCCGCAGATTACCGTATGGGTTGCCCGCCACAGGTTCGACGATATACGGAACCACATAACCACGTTCCACGACAACAATCACGACCACCCCGACCTGGTCCGCCACCACGTGGTCCTACTCACGGCTCACCCTCATCAGACAGATCTTATAATACCCTCTCATGAGGACCTCCACGCAGACCACCCCGCAAACCGCCGGCATCACCAATGCCACTCAGGAACTCACCTCCCTCAGGGCCACCATCCAGTCCCCTTATTCCTGCGGAAGACCCGATGACAATGGCCGGGAACCATCACGAAGGCCCCCACTCTCCCTGCGGAATGCAATGTAGAGGTCTCTGCCTTGCAAGGTCCGGTCAACGTAGTCCTTCAATCGGTTGGCTATTTGCCGTTCGGTCTGTGCGTTTTTGTTTTGTCGTGGTCTTGGGATCCCATGGGGCATCGAAATTTCTCCAGTTGCTAAATTCGCTGGTGATGACGGTGTGACATTTTCGGAAGTTGTCCCTCAAGAGCATAGACTTGATTGTTGGACTTGAGCCTGGGGGGTCCTCCGTCCGGTATTGTTGACTCTGCGGTAATGAATTCATCATAGACTGAATCCATTGTTGAATCTGATGTTTGGTTGGTTGTGAACATGACTACAGGTGGCAGGCTACTAAGTCAACTGCCTAGCCAGGGCAACCTCCTCATTGGTTCTCGGTAAGTTGTGCGTGAGTTGACTGTTGGATCATGGATGGAGTCCTTATTGATCGATTTGATATCTGTTCAGCGCTTCAGCGTCAACTGTTTCACCGTTCACTTGACAAAAGATGAATATCACAGAGAAGGTACGTAGAAGTATTAAACTGAGCATTTACGGGACAGTTTCTTGGCTATGAGAGAGAGCAGTTGAATTGAATTCTCGATGCTGCTGTTTAAATCACGCTGGCTTGCGTCCATACACCGTGTGCATTATCACATAGCTGTGAACTTTGGGATTACGGATCGCCTTACGCAGGTTCGCGAGCCACACAGGGTATTCGTCTGCTGGCCGATGGAGGACATTATGCCAAAGCATCTGGGTATAACCTGATTATCAGAGGTGAGTGTAGTTCCCGGCTTCGTACAACAATAGGAAAGAGGAAATGAAGGATACGCTACCTTGAAGGTCGTTCTCCAGAGCTGCCTTGTTAAACCGCCCAACTTCAGCGAGTCTGGGATCCTTTGCCCAAGGACCAAATGGAACCTATGGAGTTTGAAGGGTCAATTATCTCGGTCAAATTTGAACTCCCAGAGGTGACAGATGACACATGATAAGACATACTTTGTATTGAACTGTCCTTTTCTCGACAAACCCAGCTTCGTCAAATGCCTGCTGCTGTATTTCTCGCAAAAAGAAGGGACGGTTCGTCACTTTGCCGCTCTCGCGGAAGAGATCTCCATACGAGGCAAGGTTAGGTTCCAGCTCAGTGGACCCGTCATCGCTGCGAAAATCAGAATCAACTTCGACAGACTGTACCCAGCCTCCAGGCGCGCAGCATCTGTAGGCTTCTTGAAAGAGAGCTTTCCAGTCTTGGATGCCACCCAAGATGTAGCGGATGTGGATAAAGTCGAAATGGTTTTCATTCCAGGTCCATTCAAGTGATGCATCGTCCACTTCAAAGCGGACATTCGGTGGCACCCACCGCGGTTGACACGGTGAGAGATCTGTACCGGTGACCGAGGCATTTGGAAACAGGTCGGCAAATTCACTGTTCAACTTTGTGAGTACATGAAAATGCTGCACCAAGCCTGCTTTGGACATACATTGCCCAGATACCTTCCGAATTGGTCAGCGACGGGCCCTGGGGCCCAATGATAGTTTGGTGAGATTCCGGGGGCGTAATATCACTTACCGGATCCCGTACCGACATCAAGAACCCGCTGAGTACATTCGCTCAATTAGTTGCCCATTTTGTCTCTGAAGAAAAGTAGACCTTCAAGTGGGTTTGGAGTCTGAATGCGCCCAGCAGAAACATACATGGATCTTGTCTTCCTCAAGCGGCGCTAGGAACAGCTTGTCATCGAAAAGAATCTTCAAGTAATGGTGGCTAGCATTCAACATCAGCGGGCGACTCTACCGAGACTGAGAGTCTGTGGTGACTAGAACCATAATTCCTCCGATTCGAGCTGCTGATCGTCGTTGGGAACAAAATAATTTGTCGTAAACCTATCACTATGGTAGGTACGGCCATGGATTTGACGATATTCGAGGATGCTGGATGCAAGAGACGCGGTGGAGCTTTGACTGCGGCGGGAAGTCAGGAAAGAGTGATGTATGCAATTTGGGATGCACCAACGTTTCGGAAAAGGCAGAATCGAGGTCATCTTCATCAACAGCCTACCAGCCACGTTAATCTCCTGCCCATTGACTCCGACTGGGTGGTAGAGACTCCGAGTATATCCAGGCTTACGGAAATGTCATCCGCGACAATCAAGTCGCCCTCCGCCTGTGGTGGCTTTTGCCCCTTTGCTTGAGATGTTGTTGGCATGATTCAAGTGAAAAGGTCATCAGATGAACAAACAATCTCTTGGCAGGTTGAGCGAGACCTTGGCTGATAAATACCTACATCGTTGGAGAACCGTTAATGTACAGACTCCATCCAGCTTCGATAAGCGATGACGACCTGCCATTTCACGCCGTCTGAGACAACTGGAGGTGTACACATGCACATCAACCATGCTCATTGCTTAAGGTGCCGCTCTGAATCCGTACATATGTATTGTTGTGCACCCAACGCAAGGTGGGAACGACCCAATAAAGCGAAGTCCTGGCCCGCAAAAGGCGAAATAGCAGGTGGATTCTTGTACAATTCCGATCGACCGAAACGTGTCGATATTAGCACCTTTACTGTTGTCAGAGAAGGGGAGAAATCGTACGACATTGACTGGTTCGTGGGTTGATCTTCTGCAGCTTATTCGCCTTTGCGAGGTTCTTTGCCGAGCGTTATGTACTCGGCGAACTGTTTTTGCCAAAACGATCCACATTTCTCAGGATCCTTTGTAGGTACATATGTACCCCCAACTCCAAGACAATGCTTCAGACAATGCACACTGCCGACACCGTTTTTTAACTATCACCTAACTCCCCGTCTCGTCGTCACAATGCGTCTTCATCCACGTGAGCCATGCAATAATCCCACTAGAAACTCAAACAATTTGAGATCAAGAATTTCTCGTATTCGAAACTGTCAAAATACGTACATGATGGAGAACTCATTGTACTGTAGGGGGTGGTCAAAACCGTCAAACATGGCCCCGATGGGACAGTATGGCTACAGTACCCTAAGCAGCCACGTTGCTAAAATTTTCCGGGCATCAGATGCCTTGGGGGTTGTAGGTAGCCTGTAGCTATGTTGAATACCTCTTCAAATGGCACCTCGAGATAAACTTCGAAGAACGTCCCATTGGTTCTCGATTAGTTGTGCGTTACAGTGCGTAAGCTTGGTGACGGTACTTGGTTTCTGTTCAACCCTGTAGCGTCAACTGTTCCCTGTTCACTTAACAAAAGATGAGCATCACAGACAAGGCTATAGGCCATAGCAGTAATGGACCGCTATATTTACGGGAAATTCTGGTACATGAAAGAATATTCGCATTAAATGCTCGAGCTGCTATGTGCAAATCGGATCACTATGGCTTGCGTCCGTACACCGTGTGCATGATCATGTAGCTGTGAACTTTGGGATTACGGATTGCCTTACGCAAGTTCGCAAGCCAGACATGGTATTCGTCTGCTGGCCTTTGGAGTACATTGTGCCAAAGCATCTGGGTGTAACCTAAATGATCAAAGGATAACCGTTAGAGTTGTTCCCTACTTCGTACAGCAATCGGAAAGAGGGTTTGGCAGATGCGTTACCTTGAAGGTCATTCTCCAGAGCCGCCTTGCTGAATCGCCCAACTTCGGCGAGTTTGGGATCCTTTGCCCAGGCACCAATAGGAAACTATTGAGAGGTCAGTTCTGTCTGTGAACTCCCAAAGCTCTGAGCGACAGATGACGGATCATAGCACATACTTTGTATTTGACTGTTCTTTTCTCGACAAAGCCAGCCTCGTCAAAGGCTGCCTGCTGTATTTCTTGCAGAAAGAAGGGACGGTTTGTGATTTTGCCACCTTCTCGAAAAAGGTTCCCGTAGTCAGCAAGAATAGGTTCCAGTTCAGTAGACCCGTCGTCACTGCGAAGATCGAGATCAACTTCGACCGACTGTACCCATCCTCCTGGTGCGCAGCATCTGTAGGCTTCTTGGAAAAGGCTTTTCCAGTCTTGGATACCACCCAAGATATAGCGGATGTGGATAAAGTCAAAATGGTTTTCGTCCCAAGTCCACTCGAGGGAGGCATCGTCTACTTCGAAGCGGACGTTTGGTGGAACCCACTGCGGTTGACATGGTGAAAGATCTGTACCAATGACCGAAGCATTTGGAAACCTGTCGCCAAACTCACTATTTACCTTGGTAAGTACACTAAATAGTAAAACGGTGCACCAAGTTTGCTTCAGACATACATTGCCCAGATACCTTCCGAACTGGTCAGCGCAGTGGCATTATGTGAAATCATGGGGCCGATTACTTCTTACCGGATCCCGTACCAACGTCAAGCACCCGCTGATGCCATTCGACCAATTAGTTGGCATCTCTGTTTCAAGAAAAAAAAAGAAAAACAAAAACCTGCACCTACGTTGATCTTGTCTTTCTCGAGAGGCGCCAGAAACAGCTGGTCGTCGAGAAGGATCTTCAAGTAATGGTGGCTAAGATTCAACATCAGCGCGCAATTCTGCCGCGAATGTGGGCTCGTGGTGAATAGAACCTTAACTCCGCCGATTCCAGCTGCTGGTCATCGTTGGGAAAGACGTAATCTGTGGTGAACCTATCACTATGATAGGTGCGGCCGTGGATCTGACGATATTCGAGGATGCTAGATGCAAGAGAGGCGGTGGAACTTTGACTGCGGCAGGAAGTCAGGAAATTGAAGTATGTATCGAATGTGGGGTGCACAAACGTTTCGGAAAAGACAGAATCGCGTTCAGCTTGATCATCAGCCTAAGAATGATATTAGTCTTCTCTGTCATTCACTCTTACAAGTTACTCTCGTTCAATGTTGAATGAATGAGTCTTTGCGGCGATCCAGACTTACGGGAACGATCGCTGCGGCAATCAAGTCGGCCTCGGCCTGCAATGGCCTTTGCTCATTTGAATAAGTTGCTGTCGACATGATCCGACGAAGGAGTAATGAGAGCAAATAAGCCCGAGCTGCACAGAGTAAACTCGAGCGGGACTACGGCTTATAAATACAGGTATGTATCAGTGGAGTTTCGGGAAAGCCAATACGTCATCTCACCCATAGTTGGAGAAAGTTCAACGTCAGCTCCTATGTATCCAGCAACCGCCAACAGTAAGCCATAACTTTCATTTACTCCATCTGAGACAACAGGTATGGTCAGTATGGACTTGAACGCGTTTTTCAACATGGGCGTTCTGAATCCTGATACCTATTCGTAGTGCCTGGCAACGTGGTGCGCGCCCAACATAAGGCACATAAGCCCTGAAGCGAAGTGCGTACTTGCAAACGGCGATATAAAATCAAATACATACTCATGACTGTTTAAACAGAAAATATGCTTTTTCATTGTGACATCGTTGGGGGCAGCAACCTGAACATCTTACGGAGCACCTACCTATGTACATACCTTGTTTATGTATGTACATGCATCGGCCCCGTACCAAACAGGCTTACAAGTTACAAGTTACGGGCACCTCCGCGGCGACAATCAGGTTCACCATCCGCCTGAGGTGGCCTCTGCTCCTTTGCTCGAGACGCTGTTGACATTTACGAGAAAGAAGGCCGTGAGAGGATCAAACAATCTATTAGCAGGTCGAGCGAGACGTTGGCTGATACATACCTACATCATTGTGGAAACTTTCATGTACAGGCTCCGATAAGCAATGCCGATCTGCCATTTCACGCTGCCTGAGACAACTTGATGAGGGATGTCTTCGCACACCAATCCATGCTTGAGGCGCCGCGTCTGATCCGTATGTAACGTTGTGCGCCCAACGCAATGTACATAGAAAAGCCCCCAATAATGCGAAGTCCAGGTCCGCAACTGGTGAAAGGTCAGATGACTTCCTGCAGATGCTCGCAGAAGCGACCGAAATGTCTGGATTTAAGCACGTTCACCATTGTCGAAGAAGCGAAGAAATCGTACGATACCGGTTGGTTGTTATAAGCGCGGTTTACCGTGATCACCTTGAAGACTACCTTCTCATTTTAGGCCCAAAAGCAATCGAGTTCGATTACGTACAAGCTAGAGTAAAAAAAACTCGAAACAGCCTTATGTTTTGGGGTGCAATTCGCTACGGCAATCCCCCACTCAAAGACAGGCGGCGTCACAAGCGCGGTTTACCGTGATCAACTTGAAGAATACCTTCCAACCATGCTCGATAGTGACACTATCTTCATGCATGACAATGCGCCGATTCACACTGCCAAAATCGTGAAAGATTGCCTCGAGGTGCTTTAATGCGGCCTTGGACTTCTTTATATGGGCCATATTCGGATTCCGTTTAAAGATTCGTTTTTTCAATCATGCCCATAGGTTCTCAATGGGATTCAGGTCGGGGCTGTATGGCGGCCAGTCCAGAGGAGTCACCCGTAGCTCCTCGAGGCAATGCTTATCTTTCACGATTTTAACATTGTGAATCGGCGCATTGTCATGCATGAACATAGTGTCGCTATCGAGCATGGTTGGAAGTTATTCTTCAAGTTGATCGCGGTATGTTTCGAGTTTTTTTGACTCTAGCTTGTACGTAATCGAACTCGATTGCTTTTGAGCCTAAAATGAGTACAATCCCTTGGTTAGAAACCGAGTTATAGCAAGTACAAGTTCAAGGTGCAGTTCTGATCTGCAGGGCGCCAAACCCACGCCTGGATCTGTCCATCGCCGCGCGCAACAGCGCATTCATCTGTCCATAGTACGCGACGAAACCACGCAAGCGGCTTGTCACGATACTTGAGCACAAATTGGAGTCTTAGTTGGGCATGTTCTTCAGTTAAAAATGGGCGCTGTGCGGCTTTGCGATGCATGACTCCCTCTTTCTTGAGGTGTCGTGCAATTGTGTCCGTAGAAACATGGGGAGCGCATGTTTCCATAAGCTCTGGTTGTAGACTTGTAGTGAAGGGTTTTTGGTTTATATATGCCTGAACACGTCGCATATCATGTTTCGATAGCTTTTTCGCACGTCCTCACCCTTTCCGTGAAATCCCCCAGTCTTGTTTCGTGAAGCGTTTCTAAATGCCATATACAAGGCTTGGGAGAATTCCCTCGTCTTGAGCGATCTGTGTGGCCGATTTGTCTGCGGTAAGAACTGACCTCACGCGAATCCTAGCGCGTGGCGTCGAATGTTTTTGAATGGGTTTAAAGGGCGTTCTGGCGTCTCCATGGCTGCTAAAAGATGATGGGTTGGTTTGTGAATGAAGGTAAATTGACGCGTCGCCTCGAAAAGTGGAGGAAGTTTTATAACATTTGCGTTACTCCGTGAACTGTACTGGTTTACTCGGCGAAGTGTTTTTGCCAAAATGCTCCATATTTCTCAGGATCCACCTCCAGAGGCTCCAGGGTCTTTAACATTTCCAAGTCTCGACCTGCAAAAATGCTGACCGTGCTGATGGCTGATGAAGTCCCTGGCAGTGGCAAGTCTGATTATCAACTAGCTTAAGGTATCAACTAATCATGACTCCAAGGAGTACGGTCAGCCACTCCTCCGAATCCAAGACCCTTCAATGCGTCCGTAATCGCATCCTCCGTGCTCGGCCTCGCAACATTCCGCAGAACTGCCAGTTTCAAACCTGTTCTCGAGTTTCTGTCAGTCCTACAGGCTTTAGCATCGCGGCTGACCCTTGAAAGCGATCTCAATGTGCCTAAACTGTCCCGTCCCGTGAGCCATGACGACACGATGGTATACCCTCTGTCGCAGAGCTCCTCGCTGTCAAATTCGCTACAGCCGTTGATGCGGCGCAGAGGCAGCCGACGCGCTGCCTTATGTAGCTGATTGCCGAAGCCAAGCCAACCTCACCGACTCACAATTTGTAAGTGACAAGGCAGAGACAATGCGTGTCTCGAAGAAACAGGAACATCACGCGAGGTCGCGGACGAGACAAGGGGGGATCACGGCCGTGCTGATCTGTGAAGGCTACGCAAACCGGTGGTTCGGCATCGCAGGATCTGACCACGCACAGTGAGGACGGTGAAAGGGAGTAATCCATCCCGGCTACGCAATCAATCGAGTCCCATCATCCGACACCGCCTACGCCACCAGCTCTCTCAACCATGACTCCCACGACACAATGGCCACGCCAAATCACGGTCGGCGTCCATGGCGCAAAGAACACCGTTTTGTATTAGGTGAGGAAGTTCTTCGAGGGCTTAGGACACCCAAAACAGCCACGTTACCTAAGAGTCGTAGGCATCCGATACATCCGGGATGTGGATAGCTTGTAGGTACGTCGAATACCTCTTTAGATGGCAACTCGAGATGGAACTCCGAACAACGTCCCATTGGCTCTCAAAGAATTGTGCGTAGGTTGGGTGAAGGTGCCGATTAATCAATCGAGTAACTGTTGAACGCTGCAGCGTCAACTCTTGTCACTGTTCACTTGACAAAAGATGAATATCACAGACAATTCAGCAGCATTAAACCGATGCATTTACGGGATAGATTCATGGCTATAAGAGAGAGGCATTGCATTGAATTCTCAATTCTGCTATGCGAGATATGAATCATCACGCTGGCTTGCGTCCGTACACGACGTGCACAATTATGTAGCTGTGCACCTTGGGATTACGGATCGCCTTACGCAGGTTCGCGAGCCACACATGGTATTCGTCTGCTGGCCTTTGGAGAACACTGTGCCAAACCATCTGGGTGTAACCTAATCATCAGAGGTGAGAAAAGTTTCCTACTTCGTGCAAGTATAGGATTCAAGAAAGAGAACATGTAAGGAGGGCCTGCCGATGCGTTACCTTGAAGGTCATTCTCCAGAGCCGCCTTCACAAACCGCCCAGCTTCAGCGAGTTTCGGATCCTTTGCCCAGGGACCAAGAGGAACCTGATGAAGAGTTAATTATTTCGGTGAACTCCCACAGCCTACAGGTGACAGATGATAGCACATACTTTGTATTCAATTGTTCTTTTCTCGACAAAGCCAGCTTCGTCAAACGCCTGCGGCTGTATTTCCCGCAGAAAGAATGGGCGTTTCATGACCTCGCCGCCATCTCGAAACAGGTCTCCATACGAGGCAAGAATAGGTTCCAATTCGGTAGACCCGTCATCGCTGCGAAGATTACCATCAACTTCGACAGATTGCACCCAGCCTCCAGGCGCGCAGCATCTGTAGGCTTCTTGAAAGAGAGCTTTCCAATCCTGAAAACTACCTGTAATGTAGCGCATATGGATAAAGTCGAAATGGTTTTCGTCCCAAGTCCACTCGAGTGAGGCATCATCTATTTCGAAACGGACATTCGGTGGCACCCACTGCGGTTGGCACGGTGAGAGATCTGTACCGGTGACCGAAGCATTTGGAAACTGGTCGCCAAATTCTCTATTTAACTTTGTGAGTACACTAAATGCTGCATGAAATTTGCTCTGGACATACATTGCCCAAATACCTTTCGAATTGGTCAGCAACAGTCGCGTTTGGTGGACTTAAAAGTTCCAGGGGGCAGCTATCACTTACCGGATCCCGTACCAACATCAAGCACCCGCTGAGAGGATTCGTTCAATTAGTTATTCGATTCGTCTTTGAAGAAAAGAGATCTTTAAGTGGGTTTGGAGTCTGAATCCGCCCGAGTGCGCGATTCTATAGAGACTGAGAGCCCGTAGTGACTCGAACCATAATTCCTCCGATTCGAGCTGTTGGTCGTCATTGGGAAGAAAATAATTTGTCGTGAACCTATCACTGTGGTAGGTACGGCCGTGGATTTGACGATATTCGAGGATGCTGGATGCAAGAGACGCGGTGGAACTTTGACTACGGCAGGAATTAAGAAAATTGAACATTGCGTGAATTGTGGGGTGCACAAACGTTTCGGAAAAGACAGAGTCGCGTTCATCTTGATCATCAGCCTAAAAATGATGTTAGTCTTCTCTGTCATTCACTCTTACTCTCGCTCAATGCTGAGTGAGTGAGTATTTGCGGCGATCCAGACTCACGGGAACGATTGCTGCGGTAATCAAGTCGGCCTCGGCCGGTGGTGGCCTTCGATCGTTCGATTGAGATGCTGTCGACATGATCCGAGTAAAGAGTCAAGAGAGATAACGCAAGCTGTACCGAGTAAAGACGAACGAAGCGGGACTACGGCTGATAAATACCTGTATGCATCAGTGGAGTTTCGGAAAAGCCTACACGTCATCTCACCATACATAGTTGGAGAAAGTTCAATGTCAGCTCCTATCAAGCAACAGATAGGTAAGCCATAACGGTCATTTACGCCATCTAAGACAACAGGGTTACGTATGTACTCGAACGCGTTATACATACATACCTAGACGGTCTGATACTCATTCGCAGTGTCTATAACGTGGTGCGCGCCGAACCCAAGGCATGAAAACCCTGAAGCGAAGTGCGTGCTCGCAAACGGTATATGGAGTAAAGTATGTACCCATGGCTGCTGAATAGAAAATCTCCTGATTCATCTTGTGGCAACAGACCCAACATCTTATGCAACACGGAGCGCTTACATGCATCGGCCCCGCCCGCACCAAAACGGCAGTATTGCCTGACTCCCGGTCGTCGCGATGCGTCTTCATCCACGTGAGCCATTCGATAATCCCACTAAATACTCATACAATTGTATACCAAGGATATCTCGCATTCAAAACTGTCAAGATACGTACGTGACTGAGAACTCATTGGACTGTTACCTGTAGGGGGTGGTCCAACATGGCCCCGATGCGACAATATGGCTACAGTACCCTAAACAGTCACGTTGCTAAAGTTTCCCAAGCATCAGATACCTTGGAAGTTGTGGGTGTAGGTAGCCTGTAGGTACGTTCTTTATCCCTTTAAATGGCAGCTGATGATGGTTTCATGGAACTCCGAAGAACGTGCCATTGGTTCTCGGTAAGTTGTGCGAAATAATAAGTCGACACCCGTGTACCTATTACTCAATTCGTTATTCGTTTCACGCTGCAGCGTCTAATCACCCACTGTTCACTTGTCACTTGACAAAAGATGAATATCGCAGTCTCACAGACAAGTCAGCAGCATTGAACCGAGGCATTTACGGGATAGGTTCTTGGCTACCTATGGGACAGGAGAGTTGCATTGAACGCTCGATGCTGCTATGCGACAGCCCTGAGCCGGATCGTTCTGGCTTGCGTCCATACACAACGTGTACAATCATATAACTGTGCACCTTGGGATTGCGAATCGCCTTGCGCAAATTTGCAAGCCACACATGGTATTCGTCTGCTGGTCTTTGAAGTACACTGTGCCAAAGCATCTGGGTGTAACCCAAAATGATGAAAGTCTAACCGTTAGAGTTGTTCCCTGCTTCGTACAGAAACCGGAAAAAGCAGATGCGGTACCTTGAAGGTCATTCTCCAGAGTCGCCTTACTAAACCGCCCAACTTCGGCGATTTTGGGATCCTTTGCCCAGGGACCAATAGGAAGCTATCGAAGGGTCAATTCTGTCAGTAATCTCCCGAGTCCCACAGCTCTGAGATGACAGATGACGGATCACAGCACATACTTTGTATTTGACTCTTCTTTTCTCCACAAAGCCCGCCTCGTCAAATGCAGCCTGCTGTATTTCTTGCAGAAAGAAGGGACGGTTTGTGATTTTGCCACCCTCTCGAAACAGGTTTCCGAAGTCAGCAAGAATAGGTTCTAGCTGAGTAGACCCGTCATCGCTGCGAATATCGGCATCAGCTTCGACGGACTGCACCCAGCCTCCAGGCGCGCAGCATCTGTAGGCTTCTTGAAAGAGAGCTTTCCAATCTTGGATACCACCCATGATGTAGCGGATGTGGATAAAGTCAAAATGATTTTCGTCCCAAGTCCACTCGAGGGAAGCATCACCTACTTCGAAGCGGACGTTTGGTGGAACCCACTGCGGTTGACATGGTGAAAGATCTGTACCAGTGACCGAAGCCTTCGGAAACCGGTCGCCAAACTCACTGTTTATCTTGATAAGTACACTAAAACGCTGCACCAAATTTCTTTTAGACATACATTGCCCAGATACCTTCCGAATGATGAATTGGTCAGCGACAGTCGCATTATGTGAAATCATGGCGGCCGATCACGTCTTACCGGATCCCGTACCGACGTCAAGCACCCGCTGATGCCATTCGTTCAATTAGTCGCTACCTTTGTTTCGACAACTATGGAGGGAAAAAAAAAAGAAGAAAATCCTCCACCTACGTGTATCTTGTCTTTCTCGAGAGGCGCCAGAAAAAGCTGGTCGTCGAGAAGGATCTTCAAGTAATGGTGGCTAAGATTCAACGTTAGCGCGCAATTCTGCCGAGAATGTGGACTCGTGGTGACTAGAACCAAAATTCCTCCGATTGGAGTTGCTGGTCATCGTTGGGAAAGACGTAATCTGTGGTGAACCTATCACTATGATAGGTACGGCCGTGAATCTGACGATATTCGAGGATGCTAGATGCAAGAGAGGCGGTGGAACTTTGACTGCGACAGCCTCAGGAAGTCAGGAAATTGAAATTTGAAGTATAAATATATAGAATTTGGGGTGCAAGAACGTTTCGGAAAAGACAGAATCGCGGTCATCATGATGATCAGCCTAAGAATGCCATGAGTCTCCCATGCCATTGCCATTCACTAAGACTCAATGGATGAATGTCTGCGGCGGCACAAGCTTACGGGAATGGCCTCTGCGACAATCAGGTCGCCATCCGCCCATGGTGGCCTTTGCTCATTTGCTTGATATATTGCTGACATGATGCAAGTAAGAATGCTTTCAGAAGAACAGACAATCTATTAGTAGGTCGAGCGAGACCTTGGTGATAAATACCTACATCAATGGATTGGAGAAACATTCATGTACAGGCTCCATGCAGCTTTATATAAAAGCAATTGCCGACCTTCCATGTCACACCGTCGGAGACAACTTGAGGGATATCTATGCACACCAATGCATGCTTGAGGCGCCGCGTCTGATCCGTATGTAACGTTGTGCGCCCAACGCGATGTAGGAACGCCCCAATAAAGCGTGGTTCTGGCCCACAAACGGTGAAAGGGCAGTTGACTTCCTGCAGATGCTCCGAAAGCGACCGAAACGGTCGATACAAACACGATTCACACCGTTCGGCGTTGTCGGAGAAGGAAAGAAATCGTACGACACAGGCTGGTTCGAGGGCTGATCTTGCCGAGTCTTCGTCCATAGGAATGTGGTGATTATGTAATACCCTTGAACGCGACTTCTGCCCTGAATTACCGCCCGCCCAGCGTTGTAGGCTGTAGCACCTGTCACTGGTCAGGCTCTGCCGCTCTACCTATGTACCTAGGTACATAGGTACCGGTTGTCAACTAATTGGCGACGCTGATTGAAACACCGTGAGACGCAAACCTTCGGTAGTTCAGACAAGTGATACATACCTCGCCATGTTGCGTCACGCCATACAAAGCAACGCGCCAAACCAACTGCAAGCTACATGCGGGCGTTGATAAGGTTTATGTAGCCCTTGTCCTTGATCTTCCTCGCAGCATCATTTTCCGCTACAATAGGTAGGTATCTGCGCCGGACGTGACTGTTTGTGACGAGCAAATATGACTCTTTCTGATTATCCCAAGCTGTCCTGACGTAAAATTCAGATCACAGAGGGAATACTGAAGTTGCTGTAACTTGCAACCGTTTAGCATTCTCGCTGGTCTCACCTCAGCTCCTCAAGCGCGGCGCACGGCCTTAAACCGGGTTAGAAGAACACCTATGAGATACCACCGAAAAGGACACGCGCGATGTTATTGAAGGAGAGCCTTTTGTGCAGACGAAGGAAATGATAAGTCGACTGTCAAAATAAGGACAAACTGCAAGCTCCTAGCGACTTCTTGCGGGGTCCGCAGAAGACACGGATCGAGCGACTGGATAAACATCTCTCATTTCTGTGTTATCTTGAAGATGCAACACCGCAGAAAAGCGAGACTTCCGCGATACATTCGATAGCGCAAAAAAAGCCATTTGATATTGCGCGACTTAGGCGTAGAACACCCAAAAATTGACGTTGCTAAATTCTCCTGGCGTCAGATACGATGTGGGTAGCCTGTAGGTACGTTGAATACCTCTTCAAATGGAAACTCGAGGTGAAACTACGAGCAACGTCCCGACTCCCATTGGCTCTCCATAAGTTGTGCGTAAGTTGGGTGAAGGTGCCTATTAATCAATCGGGTATCTGTTGAAGGTTCCAGCGTCAACTCTTTCACTGTTCGTTTGACAAAAGATGAATATCACAGACAAGTCAGCAGCATTAGACCGATGCTTTTACGGGATAGGTTCTTGGCTATAGGAGAGACGCTGACGAGTTGCATTGAAATCTCGATTTTGATTTGCGAGAGCTGAATCACGCTGGCTTGCGTCCATACACCGTGTGCATGATCATATAGCTATGAACTTTAGGATTACTGATCGCCTTACGCAGGTTTGCCAGCCACACATGGTATTCGTCTGCTGGCCTTTGTAGAATATTGTGCCAAACCATCTGGGTGTAACCTAATGATCAAAGACTAACTGTTAGAGTTGTTCCCTACTTCGTACAGCAGCTGGAAACCGGAAAGAGCAGATGCGTTACCTTGAAGGTCATATTCCGACTTAGATGAACAATGTCGCATTCGAAACTGTGCAAACATGTACGTGATTGAGAACTCATTGCATTGCGTAGGGGGCGGTCAAACACGGCCCCGATGGGATGGTATGGCTACAGTACCCTAAACAGTCACGTTGCTCAAGTTTCCCGGGCATCATATACCTTGGAAGTTGGGAGTCTAGGTAGCCTGTAGGTACGTTCTTTATCCCTCCAAATGGCAGCTGATGATGGATTCATGGAACTCCGAACAACGTGCGATTGGTTCTCGGTAAGTTGTGCGTAATAATAAGTCGACACCCGTGCGAAGGTACCTATTACTCAATTCGTTATTCGTTGCACGCTGCAACATCTACTCTCCCACTGTTCACTTGTCACTTGACAAAAGATGAAGGTCGCAGTCTCACAGACAAGTCAGTAGCATTGAACCGATGCAATTACGGGATAGATTATTGGCTACCTATGGGACAGGGTAGTTGCATTGAACGGTCGATGCTGTTATGCGACAGCCCTGTGCCGGATCACTCTGGCTTGCGTCCATACACAATGTGCACAATTATGTAGCCGTGCACCTGGGGATTACAAATCGCCTTGCGCAAATTTGCAAGCCACACATGGTATTCGTCTGCTGGCCTTTGGAGTACATTTTGCCAAAGCATCTGGGTGTAACCTAATATGATCAAAGGCTAACCGTTAGAGTTGTTTCCTACTTGGTACAGAAATCGGAAAGAGCAGATGCATTACCTTGAAGGCCATTCTCCAGAGTCGCCTTACTAAACCGCCCAACTTCAGCGAGTTTGGGATCCTTTGCCCAGGGACCAATAGGTAACTGTTGAAGAGTTAATTCTGTCAGTAAACTCCCGAGTCCCACAGCTCTGAGATGACGCAGACGGATCACAGCACATACTTTGTATTTGACTGTTCTCTTCTCGACGAAGCCAGCCTCGTCAAAGGCTGCCTGCTGTATTTCTTGCAGAAAGAAGGGACGGTTTGTGATTTTACCCCCCTCTCGAAATAGGTTTCCGAAGTCAGCAAGAATGGGCTCCAGCTCAGTAGACCCGTCATCGCTGCGAAAATCGACATCAGCCTCGACAGACTGCACCCAGCCTCCTGGTGCGCAGCATCTGTAGGCTTCTTGAAAGAGAGCTTTCCAATCTTGAATACCACCCATGATGTAGCGGATGTGGATAAAGTCAAAATGGTTTTCTTCCAAAGTCCACTCGAGGGAAGCATCGTCTACTTCGAAGCGGACATTCGGTGGGACCCAATGCGGTTGACATGGTGAAAGATCTGTACCAATGACCGAAGCATTGGGAAACCGGTCGCCAAACTCACTATATAACTTTGTAAGTACACGAAAATGCTACATCAAGTTTGCTTTAGACATACATTGCCCAGATACCTTCCGAATTGGTCAGCGACAGTCGCATTATGTAAAATCATGGGGGCAAATCACTTCTTACCGGATCCTGTACCAACGTCGAGCACCCGCTGATGCCATTCGCTCAATTAGCTGCTACCTTTGTTTTTCGAGGAAAAAAAAACCCAAAAAAAACCCTTCAAGGTACACCTACGTGGATCTTGTCTTTCTCAAGTGGCGCCAGAAAGAGCTGGTCGTCGAGAAGGATCTTCAGGTAATGGTGGCTAACATTCAACATCAGCGCGCACTTCTGCCGAGAATATGGGCTCGTGGTGACTAGAACCCTAACTCCGTCGATTCCAGCTGCTGGTCATCGTTGGGAATGACGTAATCTGTGGTGAACCTATCACTATGATAGGTGCGGCCGTGGATCTGACGATACTCGAGGATGCTGGATGCAAGAGACGCGGTCGAACTTTGACTGCGGCAGGGTGTGAGAATATTGAATGATTTGTGGATCGCGTGGTGCACGAACGTTTCGGAGACAGAATCGCGGTCATCTTGATCATCAGCCTAAGAATGTCGTTAGTCTCCCGTGCCATTGTCATTCACCACGACTCGGTGAATGAGTCTCTGAGGCGGCACAGGCTTACGGGCACTTCCGCTGCGACAATCAAGTCACCCTCGGCCTGCAATGGCTTTTGTTGATTGGAATAAGATGCTGTCGACATGATGCGAGTAAAGAGTAATGATAGTAAACACGAGCTGCACAGAGTGAAGATGAGCGGGACTGCGGCTTATAAATGCCTGTATGTGTCAGTGGAGTTTCGGGAAAGCCAAGACGTCATCTCACCATATTTGGAAAAAGGAAAGTTCAATGTCAGCTCCTATCCAGCAACAAACAAGCAATAACAGCCATTTACGCCATCTGAGACAATGGGAGGGTATGTAAGGTATGTTTTCCAACGCGCTTTACATCCGGAACGTCCTGCTACTCGTTCGTAGTGCCTACCTGGTAATAGGTATGTAACGTGGTAGGCGCCCAACGCAAGGCAAGAAAGTCTGTGCCGAAGTGCGCGCTCGAAAAAGGTGATATGTAGTCAAATACTCATGGCCTTTTCAAATTGAAAATCTTCTGTTTCATCGTGACATCGTCGGTGGCAGCAACGTCAACCTCTTACGGAACGCCGCGGCTTACATGCATCGGCCCCGCCCGCACCAAAACGGCAATTTCGCCCATCTCTCCGTCACGTCGTCGCAATGGATCTTCATCCGTGGGCTATTCGATAATCCCCATTCAATAGTAATACATATTCCGACTAAGATGAACAATGTCGCATTCGAAACTGTGCAAACATGTACGTGATTTAGAACTCATTGCACTGCGTAGGGGGCGGTCAAACACGGCCCCGATGGGATAGTATGGCTACAGTACCCTACAGCCACGTTGCTCAAGTTTCCCGGGCATCATATACCTTGGGGGTGTAAATAGCCTGTAGGTACGTTCTATACCTCTTTAGTTCTAGATGACAGCTGATGATGGAACTGCGAAGAACGTGCCATTGGTTCTCGATAAGTTGTGCGACGACGGTGTGCAAGTCATGTGAAGGTACCTGTTACTCAATTCGGTATTCGTTGCCGGCTGTAGTGTCAACTGTTTTCACTATATACGTGACAAAAGTAACATCACAGAGAAGGTAGCAGCAATAGACCGATACATTTACGAGATAGGTTCTCGACTATGAGAGAGAAGAGTCGCATTGAATGATCGATGGTACTATGGCAGCTATGCGACAGCCGGATCACTCTGGCTTGCGTCCGTACACCGTGTGCACAATCATGTAGCTGTGAACTTTGGGATTACGGATTGCCTTACGTAGGTTCGCGAGCCACACATGGTATTTGTCTGCTGGCCTTTGGAGTACAGTGTGCCAAACCATCTGGGTGTAACCTAACGATCAAAGGCTAACCGTTAAAGATCTTCCTTACTTCGTACAGCGTCAGGAAAGAGGGCATGGCAGATGCGTTACCTTGAAGGTCATTCTCCAGAGCCGCCTTGCTAAATCGCCCAACTTCAGCGAGTTTGGGATCCTTTGGCCAGGGGCCAATAGGAAACTATTGATGGGTAAATTCTGTTAGTGAACTCCCACACTCCCACAGCTCTCAGTTCACAGATGACGGATCACATCACATACTTTGTATTTGACTGTTCTTTTCTCCACAAAGCCAGCCTCGTCAAATGCTGCCTGCTGTATTTCTTGCAAAAAGAAGGGACGATTCGTAATTTTGCTACCCTCTCGAAACAGGTTTCCGAAGTCAGCAAGAATAGGTTCTAGCTCAGTAGACCCGTCATCGCTGCGAAAATCGACATCAGCTTCGACAGACTGCACCCAGCCTCCAGGCGCGCAGCATCTGTAGGCTTCTTGAAAGAGAGCTTTCCAATCTTGGATACCACCTAAGATGTAGCGGATGTGGATGAAGTCAAAATGGTTGTCTTCCCAAGTCCACGCGAGGGAAGCATCGTCTACTTCGAAGCGGACGTTTGGTGGGACCCACTGCGGTTGACACGGTGAGAGATCGGTGCCAATGATTGATGCATTTGGAAATTGATCTCCGAATTCACTACTCATGTGTGTAAGCAAAGTAAGATATGGTTTCAAGTTTCTATCAGCCATACATTGCCCAAATACCTTCCTGTTTGGTCAGCGACAGTCACATTTACTCAGACTGGGATTCTGGATGTCGATTATCACTTACCGGATCCCGTACCGACGTCGAGCACTCGCTGAAGGCAGTCGCGCGATTAGTGACCATTTTTGTTTCAAAAATAAAGACGGGAAATCCGAAAATCCCCTCCAGTCGCCTGGAAATTACCAGAAGTTAACATTCACGTACATGGATCTTGTCTTTGGCAAGAGGCGCCAGGAATAGCTGGTCGTCGAGAAGGATCTTCAAGTAATGATGGCTAACATTCAGCATTAGCTCACGATTCCGAATTTCCGCCGATCATGTGAGCTCGTGGTGTCTAGAACTTTAACTCATCCGATTCTAGCTGCTGGTCGTCGTTTGGAAAGACATAATTTGTCGTAAATCTATCACTGTGATAGGTCCGGCCGTGAATTTGGCGATACTCGAGGATGCTGGATGCAAGAGACGCAGTGGAGCTTTGACTACGGCAGAAAGTCAGGAAATTGAAAAATCCGTAAATTGTTATGGGGAACACAAACGTTTCAGAAAATACAGAGTCGTCATCTTGATCATTAGCCTAAAAATGACGTTAGTCTCCCGTGACATTGTCATTCATTATGGCTCAGTGAATGGGTGTCTGCGGCGGCACAGGCGTACGGGCACGTCCGCTGCGATAATCACGTCGCCGTCGGCCTGGAATGGCCCTTGCTCATTTGAATAAGATGATATCGACATGATCTGAAGAAAGAGTAATGAGAGTAAACACGAGCTGCACAAAGTACATACGGGCGGGACTGCGGCTTATATAAAAATGCCTGTACATTGTCAGTGGAGTTTCGGGAAAGCCAACACGTTATCTCACCATAGTGGGAGAATATTCAATGTCAGCTCCCATCCAGCAACAGATAAGCCACGACTTTCATTTACACCATCTGAGACAACGGGAGCAGTACCGTATGTATGTACACGATTGATACTCATTCGTAGTGCGCGCCCAACGCAAGGCAAGAAAGCCTGAGCCGAATAGCGCGCTCGTAAACGGCGATATGCAGTTACATACTCAAGTTTGTTTAAATTGAGAATCACCTGTTTCATCGTGACATTGTCGGTGGGCAGGCCCAGGGATATCTATACGCCGCGTCTGATCCGTATGTAACGTTGTGCGCCCAACGCAAGGTCGGAACGCCCCAAAAAAGCAAAGTTCAGGCCCGCAGCAGGTGAAAGGGCAGATGGCTTCCTGCAAGTGCTCGCAAAAGCGACCAAAACGTCTCGATACAGGCACCTCTACTTCGACGTTGTCGGAGAAGGAAAGAAATCGTACGACACAGGTTGGTTCGAGGGCCGATCGCTTCCAGCTTACTCTCGAGATCCTTGTCGACCCACGCGAGTCTTGGTCCATTTCTACGACTGCGGAGGGACACCTACCTACCTACGCAGGAGTCAGGACTCTATCCAATTCGAAGCGAAGCGGCCTCGCGGGGGAAGCAACTCGTACATATGTACTACGGAGTACTACATATGTACATACATGTTCCAATGAAAATTTTAATGTCACGACTCACGACTCACCTGTAATGCAATGCATGCGTGCACGTGTGCACGTGATTTCTGCCCTAAGTTACCGCCCCAGCGTTGACCAGAAGGACCTGTCAAGTGGTGAACTATTTTGCGAACACCGATTGAACGAAGAGACGGACAGTCTCGTTGGGACAAGCGATACCTTGCCATGCCGCGTCACGTTATGCAAAGCAACACTCCAAAGCAACTGCAGACTGCATGCGGGGTTTGATAGGGTCATTTCGCTACAATATGTCAATATCTGGATTCCGCACCGAACGTGGCTGTTCGTGACGAGCAAATCTGAATTTGCCTCATCCGGAACATGGATAATTATCTGCTTAACTAATAAATGGCAGCCCGCTATGGAACTCCGAAGAACGTGCGGCTGGTTCTGATTAAGTTGTGCGTAAGTCGTGTCAAGGTACCTACTACTCAATTCGGTATTCGTTGCACGCTCTAGCGTCACGCCTTCACTGTTCAGTTGACAATAGATGAACATCAAAGAGAAGGTAGCAGCAGAAAACCGATGCATTTATGAGATAGGTTCTTCACTATGAGAGAGAAGAGGCGCATTGAACGCTCGATGCTGCTATGCGACAGTCTGATCACTCTGGCTTGCGTCCATACACAACGTGTACAATCATATAACTGTGCACCTTGGGATTACGGATCGCCTTGCGCAAATTTGCAAGCCACACATGGTATTCGTCTGCTGGCCTTTGCAGTATATTGTGCCAAAGCATCTGGGTGTAACCTAATGATCAAGGCTAACCGTTAGAGTTGTTCCCTAGTGCCTACTTCGTACAACAACCGGAAGGAGGGCATGGCAAATGTGTTACCTTGAAGGTCATGCTCCAGAGCCGCCTTGGTGAACCGCCCAACTTCCGCGAGCTTGGTATCCTTTGCCCAGGTACCAATAGGAACCTATTGGAGGGTCAATTCTGTCAGTGAACTCCCGAAGCTCTGGGCTGACAGATGACGGATCGCATCACATACTTTGTATTTGACTGTTCTTTTCTCGACAAAGCCAGCCTCTTTAAATGCCTGCGGCTGTATGTCTTGCAGAAAGGAGGGACGATTCGTGATTTTGCTACCCTCTCGAAACAGGTTTCCGTAGTCGGCAAGAATAGGTTCCAGTTCAGTAGACCCGTCGTCACTGCGAAGATCGAGATCAATTTCGACAGACTGTACCCATCCTCCAGGAGCGCAGCATCTGTAGGTTTCTTGAAAGAGGGCTGCCCAGTCTTGGATGCCACCTAAGATGTAGCGGATGTGGATAAAGTCGAAATGATTTTCGTCCCAAGTCCACTCGAGTGAGGCATCATCTATTTCGAAACGGACATTCGGTGGAACCCACTGCGGTTGGCACGGTGAGAGATCTGTACCGGTGACCGAAGCATTTGGAAACTGGTCGCCAAATTCTCTATTTAACTTTGTGAGTACACAGAAATGATGCATCAAGTTCGCTCTGGACATACATTGCCCAGATACCTTCCGAATTGGTCAGCAACAGTCGCGTTTGGTGGACTTCCACGTTCCAGGGGCCAGCTATCACTTACCGGATCCCGTACCGACATCAAGCACCCGCTGAGAACATTTGTTCAATTAGTTACCTAATTTGTCGTTGAAGAAAGAGAAATCTCCAAGTTGTTCCGGACTCTGACTGCGCTCAGGGCTAAGCGGTCACGTACATGGATCTTTTCTTCATCAAGCGGCGCTAGGAATAACTTGTCGTTGAACAGGATCTTAAAGTAGTGGTGGCTAGCATTCAACATCAGCGCGGTGTTCCGTCGAGACTGAGAGCCCGTGGTGACTAGAACCATAATTCCTCCGATTCGAGGTGCTGGTCGTCGTTGGGAAGAAAATAATTTGTCGTAAATCTATCACTATGATAGGTACGTCCATGGATCTGACGATATTCGAGGATGCTGGATGCAAGAGACGCGGTGGAGCTTTGACTACGGCAGGAGGTCAGCAAATTGGATAATGCACAAATCGTTATGGGCCCCACAAACGTTTCGGAAAAGACAGAATCGCGGTCATCTTGATCATCAGCCTAAAAATGACGTTAGTCTCTCATGACATTGTCATTCATTATGGCTCAGTGAAAGAGTGTCTGCGGCGGCACAGGCTTACGGGGATGTCCGCAGCGACAATCCAGTCGCCCTCGGCCTGCAATGACTTTGGCTCATTTGAATAAGATACTGTCGACATGATTCGAAGCAAGAGTAATGATGAGAGTAAACACGAGCTACACAGAGTAGATACGGGCGGAACTACGGCTTATGTACGCTGGTTGTCTGTCAGTGGAGTTTCGGGAAAGCCAACACGTCATCTCACCATAGTTGGAGACAATTCAATGTCAGCTCCTATCCAGCAACAGACAAGCCATAACGGCCATTTACACCATCTGATACAATGGGAGGGGTACGTATGTATGTACTCGAACGCGCTTTACATCCGGGATGTCCTGATAATCATCCGGGGCGTCTAGGTATACCGTATGTGACGTGGTACGCGCCCAACGCAAGGCATAAAAGTCTGAGTCGAAGAGCGCGCTCGAAAACGGCGATATGCAGTCGAATACTCATGGCCTTTTCATTGAAAATCTTCTGTTTCATCGTGACATCGTCGGTGGCAGCAACGTCAACCTCTTACGGAACGCCGCGGCTTACATGCATCGGCCCCGCCCGCACCAAAACGGCAATTTCGCCCATCTCTCCGTCACGTCGTCGCAATGCATCTTCATCCACGTGAGCCAATCGACAATCCCCGGTCCATATATAGTTTTAGATCTTCAATGTCCTCATTCAAAATCGTCCGAATACCGTACGTGATTGTGTACTCATTGTACTGCGTATCATAACCCTAACATTACAGAGAAGGTAGCAGCAGAAAAACGATGCATTTATGAGATAGGTTCTTGACTATGAGAGCGAAGAGTCGCATTGAATGCTCGATGATGCTATGTGACAGCCGGATCACTCTGGCTTGCGTCCATAAACAATGTGCACGATCATGTAGCTGTGCACCTTGGGATTACGGATCGCCTTACGCAGGTTCGCGAGCCACACATGGCATTCGTCTGCTGGCCTTTGGAGGACATTGTGCCAAAGCGGCTGGGTGTAACCTGATGATCAGAGGTGAGAATAGTTCCCTACTTCGTGCAAGTATAGCAAAAAGGGTATGCAAGATCATAAGATGTCCGGAAGATGCGTTACGGTTTACCCTGAATATCATTTTCCAGAGATGCCTTGATAAACCGCCCCGCTTCAGCGAGTTTGGGATCCTTTGCCCAGGGACCAAAAGGAACCTAGTGAAGGATCAATGCCGTCAGTCAACTCCCACAGGTCGAGGCAAATGAGAGATGACATCACGTACTTTGTGTCTAATATTGTTTTATCGACAAATCCAGCTTCGTCAAATGCCCGCGGCTGAATTTCTTGCAGAAAGAAAGGACGGTTCGTGATTTTGCCACCCTCTCGGACCAGGTTTCCGTACTCGGCAAGAAAGGGTTCCAGCTCAATTGACCCGTCATCGCTGCGAAAATCAAGATGAACTTCGAGGGACTGTACCCATCCTCCGGGCGCGCAGCATTTTTAGGCTTCTTGAAAGAGAGCTTTCCAGTCTTGGAGGCCACCTAACATGTAGCGGATGTGGATAAAGTCGAGATGGTTTTCATTCCAAGTCCACTCGAGGGAGGCATCGTCAACTTCGAACCGGACATTCGGTGGAACCCACTTCGGTTGACACGGTGAAAGATCTGTATCAGTGACTGAAGCATTTGGAAATAGGTCGGCAAATTCACTATTCAGCTTTGTGAGTAAGGGATGATAAGGTCTCAAGTCTGCCTCGGACATACATTGCCCATATACCTTTAGAATTGGTCAGCGACATTCGCATTTGGTGAAACCCGAGAGTCGGTCGCTACTTACCGGATCCCGTACCAACGTCAAGCCCCCCCTGATGGAATAGCTCAATTAGTTGCTATGTTTTCTTTTCAAAGAAGAACACCAGTATAATGGGCCTGAAAACCTCGAAAGTCACCAGGTACTCACTTGGATCTTATCTTTCTCAAGAGGCGCCAAGAACAGCTTGTCGTCGAGAAGGATCTTCAAGTAATGGTGGCTAAGATTCAACATGAGCGCGCGATTCTGCCGAGAATGTGGGCTCGTGATATGTAGCACTTTAACTCATCCGATTCTAGCTGCTGGTCGTCGTTTGAAAAGACATAATTTGTCGTAAATCTATCACTGTGATAGGTCCGGCCGTGAATCTGGCGATACTCGAGGATGCTGGATGCAAGAGACGCGGTCGTACGTTGACTACGGCAGAGAGTGAGGAGATTGAATGATATCTGAATTGCGGGGTGCACAAACTTTTCGGAAAAGACAGAATCGCGGTCATCTTGATCATCAGCCTAAAAATGCCGTTAGTCTCCCGTGCCATTGTCATTCACTATGACTCAGTGAATGAGTCTCCGTGGCGGCACAGGCTTACGGGCACCTCCGCTGCGACAATCAGGTCACCATCCGCCTTTGGTGGCCTTTGCTCATTTGTGCGAGATGCTGTTGACATTTTACGAGTAAGAAGGCCGTCAGAGAAACAAATTATGTATTAGCAGGTCGAGCGAGACTTTGGCTTATAAATACCTCCATCATTGGAGAAACATTCATGAACAGGGCTCCGATAGGCAATGCCGAACTGCCATTTCACGCCGTCTGAGACAACTTGAGGGATAGGTGTCTATGCACATAATCCATGCTTGAGGCGTCGCTTCTGATCCGTATGTAACGTTGTGCGCCCAACATTTACATAGGAGCGCCCCAATATAGAGAAGTCAAGGTCCGCAAATGGTGAAAGGTCAGTTGACTTCCTGCAGATGCTCGCAGAAGCGACCGAAGCGTTTCCATTCAAGCACGTTCACCGTTGTCGGAGAAGGGAAGAAATCCACGCAGTTGCAAGCCAAGACAACATTTATCTTATCACCCCACTATGTCTCACGAGTCCTACATGCAAATCGATCATTTCGTGGGGTATGCGGCACACGGATGGTTGGCTCATACAAAAACGATGTGCCGTATTACGTTGAGTCTCGCCAGATCCCATGATGTAGAGGAAGACCATGAACCTCTGTGCACAGGTCCGGTATGGGGTGTCGATGAATTTTTCATCATTCGCTTGTAACCACTGTGAAAGACGGTAAAAAATGCCCTTTGAGAGTCGGAAGGTATCCTCGAAGATGGTGCCTTGACTATTCAGAAGCTTCAAAGCGTAATCCGCGGCGGCGTCGTATGAAGGTGCAAGTTCAGACGAGTCCCAGGGATGAGACCACTCGGAAAGCTAATGATGAAAAATTCATCGACACTGCATACCGGACCTGTGCACAGAGGTTGATGGTCTTCCTCTACATCATGGGATCTGGCGAGACTCAACGTAATACGGCACATCGTTTTTGTATGAGCCAACCATCCGTGTGCCGTATTCCACGAAATGCTCCTCTCCATGATCGATTTGCATGTAGGACTCGTGAGCCATAGTGGGGTGATAAGATAAATGTTGTCTTGGCTTGCAACTGCGTGGCTCTGTTGACGATGATGGTTACTTTGACAAGAAGAAGCTGAAAAGTTTTCAAGAGGTGCGTATCTGAAATTCTGAAGTGGCCTGTGCTGCCACCGGATACGGGTCTAGTGGCGAAGATGGGTCTTGTGGATCGGTACATGAGATCCGACCCACATATTTCACAAATGGTCATGTACATACGGAGTACCTTGTAACCTTTTATTTATCCCCTCCGCCTCACTGGTGTGGAAAAGCACGTTGGAGAGAGAGGAGAGAGAGAGGGCCGAGAGAGAGATGAGGAGAGAGGGAGAGAGAGGAGAGGGGAGCGGGAGAGAATTTTTAATAACTTGATTGGCGGAGGCGTGAGCCGCAAGTGAGCCTGCCGGGGGACCAGGTAAGGTAGCTGTGACCTTAAGGGCTGGAAAAGGCCCGGAGGTGCCTCCGGCC